>LUCW03000377.1:52500-124129 GCA_001586965.3 Sphaeroforma sirkka | reverse complement strand
CACATAACCTGCATACCAACCCCTCAACCACATACCATGTTAGACGGTGCGATGTGTTCAATACGATATACAAAAAACTATCTGATACGATATCTGCTTCCTCAGAGCGTGCCTTCCTGTTTAATTATTTTTTGTTTATAAAATATGTTCCGAGTATACCACCAGCCCACCAGCCCACCAGCCTGCGTCTCTTGTCGAGTCTTGTGTATGAACTGTCCACGATTAGTGAATTTGGCGGCATCTCATACCACCACTGATTTTAAAAATAATATATTAAATATTGATGATGATCAAATATTTTTATAAATAGAACTTCTTGTGTATCAAGGTGTCATCGTGTCATCGTGTCATCGTGTCATCGTGTCATCGTGTCAGCAATAGTCGTTGTATGTAACTCTACATGCCACACAATACAAATACGACAAATGACAATATGGCATCATTGCGCTATTGAAGGAATAAACGTTTTTTTTAAATAAGAGGAGCATACATGTCAGTGAATAGTGATGTCACTCTGTGCTCTCTCTCTCTAGATCTAGACTATATACCGCTGAAATATAAACGTAAACGGGTTGAACAAATGTAAGCGTAAACGGTTCAAGGGGAATGACTCGGACTATGGACATTCATAATTGTGTGTGTCACGCGCATGGCTTTTTATTTTATTTTATTATAACATCATTTTAAATTTATTGCACATATGTGACCAAGAGCACATACTGAATATATACGGTCCCTCTTGTGGTGTTCATGTTATAACTTCCAAGCACAAGTTGTGATTCTCTATGTATTGATATTATACATCTAACAGATCAAGCACGCCCTCACATAGCTTAGAAGAAGCGTTAAGTATCAGTTCCACAGGCATACACAATTCAAGATACGCGAGCGTTAGGCTTGCAACTTAATATGGCGGAAAACGCATTAGACCAGGCAGGGGTGTCTAACCTCTGCCAAGAATACACAACAGGCACACCCGAGCGTCGAGCAGAGGTGGTGTCTGCATTAGTACAGAGTATATATAACAAGAGTATCCGCTTAGAACATGTAGTCATGGGCCTGGCGCCTCAGTTAACTAGTACCGAAGGGCGCCAGCGCAAGATTGGCATGACAATGCTATCAGAGCTGTTGAGTGTTGCACGCACCCACAGATTCGCATGGAATGAGGTGAACACATTGGTAGATTTCTACTTGGCACGAATGGAGGACTATGAGTGTACTGTGCCGTGCCTCAGAGGCCTAAGTGCGGTGGCCAGGAATCAGAAGCTGACTAAGGACCAGGTCACGGCTGTTATTAACATGTAAGTACTGATTTTGCATTCATTGCGTGCAGGATAGTCTACAAATATACGTGTGCACACGTGTGCAATAACACACATAAATCACATAATAGCACACACACACACACACACACACACACACATATATATATATATATATATATATATATATATATATATATATATATCAAATTTCTATATATATTTCTGTAAATATATATATACATGCATATATATATATATATATATATATATATATATATATATATATGTGTATATATACATATATATGTATATATATATATACATTCATCCTTATATATATATATATATATATACATATATGTTTTCTATTTATTATGTACAATATATATATATATAATATATATAATATATATAATATGTATATAATATATATGTGTGCATTTCTATATTTCTTATGTATCTGTATCTGTATATGTATATATTATGTGTTGTATATGTACGCATGTGGCGTGTGCAGGGTGATGTGTATATGTATGGCTGTTTTATATATATTATATATATTGTAATATAGGGGCATGTATAATATATATATGTATGTATTATTATATATAACATATATGTATATATATATATATATGTATATGTATGTAATATATGAGGGATGTGTGTATGTTTGTTATTATGTATATATGTGTATATATATATATATATACGTATATATAAATATATATATATATATGTGTGTGTATGTTTGCATTATATATATATATATATATATATATATGTATACAACGTATATGGATATTTCTGATTACATGGAGGTTATACTTGCAATGCGTATATATATATACTTACATATGTATCCATACTTTATATATTGATATAAGTATATATATATATATATATTTGTTGATGTTTATTTTTTTGTATATGCCAATGTATATGTATTATATCGATATATATATTTATATATATATATATATATATATATATGTATACATGTTAAAATGTTAAAATGTTAAAATGTATATGGATATGTATATTTATGCATTTATGTATTTATTCTTAATCTGTTTCATTATCTATATCCATACCCACACTATATTTATGAAGTATATACACAAATATATGTATATATATATAACAGATCCCTGCTAGTAAAGTTGTGTCAACTGCTTCAGTTAGATCATTCGTAGTGGTACCCTTACCTCTTCCTCTTCTTCCAAGTCGTACATGTGTCGTTTGTGCTTTTACTGAACACATATCTTATCTCTGCTTGGCTCGTATACGTTTATTCAGGTTGTTTGCGCAGGTTAGAGTCAACAACCTGGCTCAGGGCGAGCGACTGGAGTATCTTCTGATGATGGAACACTTTCTGGAGACGCACATCGATGGTATGGGAGTGTGTGTGACAAGTGTTTATGGGTGCTCGATACCTGTGTGGATATGTGATGTTATATCTTTGAGTGAAGCAAACGCTTGAAGTGTCTTAAGGTTACAGCTGTATGTCTCATCTATATACTGCGGAATTGAAAATTCGAAGGGACTCTACTGCGCACTGGTAACTTCAGAGAAAAAGTTAGTCACATGACACTTTGTAGGAATGAATGTTAGTGAATAGCGCTTGGATGTACACACAGAACACGAGCATAATTTATGCTGCAGTATCACGATAACGAACACGCAAAATACCTGACATATTTTCAAATCTTCATATATTTTGTATATATTTTATATATATATATTCATGTACGTTTATGTGTCTGACATGAATACAAATTTTTATTTTGCCACAGCCTGCAAAGACCTTGGCCATGAATTTGTGTTTGGCTACGTTCAAGCCGTTGATGGCGAGAAGGACCCGCGCAACCTTGTCAAGGTGTTTGAACTCACCACAAAGATCAGCAAAACGTTAGACATCTCACGGTTTGTGGGTGATTTGTTCGAGGTGACTATCTGTTACTTTCCGGTGAGCTTCAACCCACCCGCTGACGACCCCCATTCCATCACAAAGTATGTATGGCTCTTACGCAGGTGATTGTGAAGGCCAGTGCCGTTGATGTGTGTGCTGTGCATGCACGCTTTTGTGAGGTTGTAGTACGTATTTGTGGTTTAAATGTATACATGGTCGTTGTGTATCGGCGCATGTGCGTTTAATCTGCACATTCATGTGCTGTGTGTGTACACCTATGTGTAGTATATGTACTCGGAGGTGTTTGCGAGCATTCAATATCCGTCACATGTAGGTGTGATTCTTTGATCGTTTGTCACTCCCCATGTGTGTTGCTGCAGGTGTGTTTGTAATTGTAGATTCATGACGTATATCTTTGGCAGCGATGTGATGTGGCACTACCTATCAATGCATACATATATATATTTGACTAACGATATATACATAATCAATACATACATATATATATTTGACTAACGATATATACGTGATCAATACATACATATACATATTTGACCAACGATATATACATATATATTTGATTAGCAATATACACATATATTGGGTGGCATTACAAGTGTATATACTTGTGTGGGTGGCCATACTTTTTCGCATCGCTTACGAATGGATTCAATTGGCACATGTCGATATTTTCAGATCACAAAGACTATCTTGACATCCCTGATGCGTTGGTGCTACACATATATATTCGATAATATTTAATAAATTTGCAGTAGTTTGATATCTGGTGTCAATGTGCGTGTGAGCACACATCTTTTTTATTGATTTATCATTTTACGATTGATTTATGTACACACGAAAATTAGCAGTTCGCTAGACATTCTACATATTAATCTACAACATACACAAACACACACTCGTATATATATATATATATATATATATATATATATATATATATATATATATTATATTGTATATATTTATATAAATATATATATACTTACATAAATATGTATATGTGTATATGTACATGTATACACAAACACACACGCACGCATATATATGTATGTATTTAAATATATATATGTATATGTATATGTATATATATATATATATATATATAATAAATGTATATATATATGTATATATATATATATATATATATATATATATATATATATATATATATATATATATATATATATATATATATATATATATATATGTGTGTGTGTATAGCCTATGTTAGTCGCTTGTCTGATGGGGTATTCCACACTATACCCCACATCGCCAACCCAACCCGATACTCACCGCACTTCACTCATTCCCTCACTATCAGGAAAGACATCATTGACGGCCTCAACAACGCCTTAGCCGCCTCTCCTCTGTTCGCAGAGTTCGGTATCCCGGCCCTATTCGAGAAGCTCGAGTCACACGTGGATGATAATCGTGTGGCTGCCTTTCGTACCATCTCTATCTGTGCTCCCAATTACTCGCGCAGTCCAACGGGTGGTCTAATGCCGCACATGCAGCGCTTCTGGGATGTGGTCAAGCGGGAGATGTACGAGTACGGCGAGAAGAAGGTCGAGGGCATATGCCTCACCTCCACAAGGTGTGTGTGTGGTGCAGGGTGTAGGATGTGTGTGTCTCTCTGTGTGTGTGGTGCAGGGTATAGGATGTGTGTGTCTCTCTGTGTGTGTGGTGCAGGGTATAGGATGTGTGTGTCTCTCTCTGTGTGTGTGTGTGCGTGTGTGTGTGTGTGTGTGTGGTGTGCGGTGGCTGGGGACTGTGTTGTAGGGTTTATGTTTTATGCGTGGTGTGGGGTGGGTGTGTATGAGCGGTGTATAATTTATGGTTTGTGTATGTGTGCGGTTCTTTGCGTATAGTTCGTTGTAGCCATGTCCCTAGGGTAGTGTCAGTATCCTTCCCGTGCTGTTATGTGGAGTTTGTACGCGAGTCTTACGAGTACTGGCAAGTACACTCCACCACTATACGTACGTGTGTGTGCGTGTTCCGGTGTGTTTGTATGCGAGTCTTACTAATACTGGCAAGTACACTCCACTATTATTCGTATGTACAGTGTGTATGCGTGTTCTGGTGTGTTTGTATGCGAGTCTTACTAATACTGGCAAGTACACTCCACTATTATTCGTATGTACAGTGTGTGTGCGCGTTCCGGTGTGTTTGTATGCGCGTCTTATTGCTGGTTTGTGCACTCCACTATTGTCCGTATGCGCCGTCCACCAATTCTGGGAAGTACTCTTCGCTCATGTCCACACGCGCCCCTCGCGAATGTTCTTCTGTCCACTGCTCACAGGCGCACTCGACCTATACCCCCACATAGCCCTGCCTAATGTTCCCACGCACCTTCCCCCTTGCTGTCTGTGCGCACACACAGACGTCTGTTCGCCGCCATTTCGCAAACCGAGGACAGCGCGAGTGTGAAAGCCTTCACCGAGAAAGTGGTGCAGGAGTGTCTGAGTGAGTTCAAGGACCAAAGCGACATCCTCACACTCACCCCCTCGAGCAAGATCATCGCAGCCATCACCGGTGCGTCGGGTCTGACCTGTGAGGTGGTGTCGCGGGTGTTTGTGCCTACGGTAGTGGAACAGTACAGCCGACCGGAGTCGTATCCTCAGTTTAAGCATGCGTTGTTGGAGGGGCTGTTGAACTTTGTGCGCGCACATAACATGCTGTACTTCCCATCGAGCACGATGAAACACGGCACCCACACAGCCAGTGAGGTCAAAGCTCAGCCACCACAGGCACCCGCAGATGGTGCCACTGCCGGTGAGGTACATACGATATTTTGTTGTACATTGTTATATATTGATATATATATTGTTATACAATGTTATATATTGTATATATCTTTATATATATATGCATTGTAAGCTACGACAAGGTTCTTGCGTATACCTTTCCATTATATCGGGACATTTACGACATCATCTATACTCACAGCAGTACATGCCCCACACTTCACACACAGGTTGCCATGCAAGATGCCGAGGATACTGACGAGAGCCCTGTGCACACGGTATTGCGGGACTATTTGCAGACCATCTCGGAATTGTTCTACGAGAGTTGTTGCGCGGAGCAACCGGCACTGCGGGCGTTGGCGTGCTATGGCATCGAGGGACTGATCACATCGAGGCAGCTGACTGCCAAAGAGGTCGACCAGGTATGTCGGGTCTGTGATGGACACACCATTGGCTGGTCATGTGTGCGCGCGCGCGCGCGTGTGTGTGCGGGTGTGTGTGTGCGTGTGTGTGCGTGTGTGTGTGTGTGTGTGTGTGTGCGGGTGTGTGTGTGTGTGTGTGTGTGTGTGTGTGTGCGTATTTTGGAGAGTGAGTCGGGCGACGGGATCCGAGAGCACGCGCATATCTGCAGACAGTACGTCGGCTGTGTTGTGTTTGCTGTATTGAACATACTTAGACAGCTTTGCAAATGGACAGTGTATGTGGGTTGGGTGGCGTAGGGCGTCCTGTGTGTGTCATAGGTTGCGGGTGTGCACAGGCCGTTGTACATGTACACATACACCATTCTCCTGATCGCGCCAATTGCTCTATGGGTGTTGGCGTGCTGCGTCTCTGTGGGGCATCTGTCAAGTGGACAAATCTGGACTGATAGCGAGGTGAGGTAGGTATGACTAGAGCTGGGTGGTGCCGTGGATCCTGGTCTATTGCCTTGCGTACATGTACACATCCACGCACAAGCGTTACACTGAACTGCGGGTGTTGAGAGGCTGGGTGTATCTCGATAGCTAATACATGACACCGAGCTCACGACGCTATCAGGCAAGTGGGTTTAACACAGACGAAAACCATGTCTACCTACATACACATGTCAACAGATAAGGGCTATCTCTACCTACGTACACATGCCTTGAATAAATTTACAATGTATGCTTGTACTGAGTGCTTTATCCGTGTCATGCATCACACAGCCGATCGTACCTTAGCCACACTCTTTGTGAGCGTGTCCACACAAAGGAGTCGGTGGATACATTCGGACGTCCAGGACGGCATTCACCTCCTTGTTCGTAGGTTACTCGCAAGTAGTGTAGGAATATAAACGACTAACATTGGTCCTATTTCCTCCAAACCTTTCTAACATTAACCTCTAAACCATTAAAACCCCAAAACTCCAAAATATTAAAACATTCCTGCCACACCCCACACCCCATACCCCCTCAGGCCACCAAGGAGCTATCAAGCATGGCTATGATCGAAGAGGACACCAACGTACAGACAGCCATGGTGGATGTCTGTGCCACTGTGGCGCGGCTGGTGCCTGAGGCGATGCTAGTGAACGCCGCTAAGCCTATCCTGGCTCAGTTTGAAGAGTGTGAGGAGGAGAAGGTTGCGTATGTGCTGCTGGTTATGGATGCGCTTGCGACGGCTGAGCATTTAGGCACGAGCATGTCCCGACACGCCACGGAGAAGCTGCTGCTGTGCAAGGCTATAGGTGAGTGTGTGGATGGTATTGGAGGCATGCATGACTTTTGTGTATGTTTGTGTGTGAGTGAAGCTGCTGCTGTGCAAGGCTATAGGTGAGTGTGTGGATGGTATTGGAGGCATGCATGACTTGTGTGTATGTTTGTGAGTGAGTGAAGCTGCTGTTGTGCAAGGCTATAGGTGAGTGTGTGGATGGTATTAGTGGCATGCATGGCTTGTGTGTATGTTTATGGGTGGGTGAAGCTGCTGCTGTACAAGGCTATAGGTGAGTGTGTGGATGGTATTGGAGGCTTGCATGGCTTGTGTGTATGTTTGTGTTATAGGTTGAAGACCCGAATTGCAAGTCAAGGATTCTTTTAATCAGCAGGCGCTGGTGAACTGTTCGTACTTTTGGCGTAGAATCCACTAGTCCAATTTATACAATTGAGATAGGGGCTTTTTTTTTTTTTTTTTTTTTGGGGGGGGGGTGGGGGTGGGCAATTCCATGTAGTGGACTTTGTGTTCATATGTGCGCATATGTGATACATCGCACACACGCGTTTTTATATATATAAATATATAGTGTATAACTTTTTTAAATATAAATATATAGATTGTAAATCTTATATATATATCAATATATAGATCGTATATCTTTTATATATATATATATATAGAGAGAGAGAGATTTTATATAAAAATATATAGATTGTATGGTGATGGTCCTTACATGCACATTCCAAATCCCACCCCTTACAAGTGCATTTCTATACATACAGACATTGTATGAAGTATATGTACTCATCTTTCTATTCCCATTCCATATCCCAACCCCTACAAGTGCATCTACATACACATACACCTAGTACAATCTACTTGTACTCATCCTCCTGTACCCACCCCGTATATCCCATTCCCCCACCCCCACAGACGCCCCATTCGTCAAATGGGCTGAAGCCCTAGATCGCATAGTCGCGTCCATGTGCGCCCAAGACACAGACGACGACAGTCCCTTAGTTCAACCCAGACACTGCGCAGATGCGGTGGTGTCTGATGTACTGACTCTGCTGCTGCCCCACGTGTTCAACCTGACGGGCCATACGCCCAGAGACAGCAACTACTGGAATCCTGCGCTGCTACACAGTTTAAAGAATACTGTGGTCACGGCTGCGAGGAAATCTACCACCGAGTATGGGCGCGCGCGTGTGTGTGCGTGTGCGTGTGTTAGTATGTGTGTGCGTGTATATGTGTGTGCGTGTGTGTCTGTGTGTATATAGGTGTCTCGGCGAACGTGATGACAGATATGAGGTTTTGACGTGGAAAAAAGTAATGATGAGTTTGAGAGGAAATGTGGGCAGCGTTGTTGCATTGTGGCTGTGAGAATATTCGCCTTCTTAAGGCTTTAGGTGATAGCCAGCATTGAATACGGGTTTTTTTGTATTCTGTACCCCATGTTATATTATTATGTGTATCAGTGAGTAGATTTATACATCCTATATTATAGTATATATATATATATATATATATAAGTTGGATATAAAAAGACGATTGAGGCTTTATGCCATACCACAACGAAGTTCACCGCAAATCACATCCACATCCACAGCCACACATACACCTGCATCCACACCCGCACGTGCACCCACAAACTCATATACACCAATACCATCCAATCTCGCTCCTACAGCTTACAGCAGAGCTTGATAATGCAGATGTCTGTGTGGGAAGCATGCTTTACGGATCACAATCGTGACTACACGCCCTACCGCTTGGCGCTGTACGCCTCTGCGTTTGTTAACCTGAGAGGGGTGGCCCAGCCCGCTCTAACTACTCAGATGCTGCAGGAGATGATTTCGCTGGCGTTGGATGCCACGGCGACTGAAGCATCGGTTCTGTGGGCGAATAAGGTGAGCTAGGTTGACTGCGGGTGTTTTGTATCTGTCATTCGTGTTCTTTTCTTGTTGTGTATATGTGGTCATTCGTGTTCTTTCCTTGTCGTGTACATGAGTGTGTGTGTGCTAAGTATGTGATAGATGTATATGAGTGTGTTGTGTCTCTGCGTGTTATCTAATGATTCGTGCACATCCATGATGAGGAGAGTTGGCGAGTGCGGGAGGAGATAGTCTTTTTAAAAAATTAGATGCAGCGCCAACCGCAGTCAGTTGTCTGAGTTAATAAGTAAGCTCTGTGAAGTTATGTACGTTCACGTACACTGTGTGCGTGCGTGCATGTGCATGTGTACCTGCATCATATGTACTCTTGCGCAGTGCAATTACTTTAAACCCAATTTTTCATTACTCAGGCGTACCATTAAATCCAATTGTTGGTATTGCTCAGGCGTACCATTAAACCCAATTGTTCATAACTCAGGCGTACCAGAAAGGCGTCCAATATGGCCGGGACAGCCTATCCGCACTATACCATAGCCTGGTGCGCTTGTTTGTCTGAGAGAGCACACTCGCTCTCATCCGTAAGCGCACGGGTGTATCACTCACGCACTGCCACACACTCGTCCCATCCGCATACGCATAAAGTGTCCTATATATACTCAAATCATTGCAATCTGCATTTCCTGTGTCCAATATATACTCAAATCATTGCAATCTGCATTTCCTGTGTCCTATATATACTCAAATCATTGCAATCTGCATTTCCTCCAACCAGATCCTAGCATCAGCCTGCAACAAAGCCCAGGACAGGTCCGCGCTAGAGGCCTTTGTGCAGCGCGTCGCGGACACCATCACCACAGTGATCCTGAACCTGCCCACAGAGACCCCCCTAAACACCCCCTCACAGACCCCCCTGGCGGTGCGCACGTGGGCATGGCTGGTAAAAGGCCTCCTGCTGCGCCCCCACAAGTCCGGCAGTCAAATGCTCACGACGCTTATCAGCTGGATCAGTGACGTGCACGCAGGACAATATGCGGCCCAGGCCTTTGAGGTTCTGGTCACACCGTACGATGACTGTCTGTGCAAGGCGAGCCATGCCAAGACCAGCGCCCTGTACCAGCAGCGCCTGTTCCTATTGGCTTTGGACCCGTTGGTGGCGGGTTATGGGTCAGGAATAGAGGGCCGGCACAGCGACGTGGTGAAGGCGAGGTACTTGACGGCGCTGTCTTACCTACTGCAGTACGCACCCAAGCAAGTGCTGACCGAGCAACTGCCGCCGGTATGTTGCGGGAGTGTGATGGTGCTTGATTGGAGGGGGGGGGTGGGTGAAGTAGTGGTTCAGAACAGAATGGTTGAGTGAATTAGTGGTTCAGCAAAGGATGGTTGAGTGAATTAGTGGCTCAGCACAGGATAGTTGAGTGAATTAGTGGCTTAGCACAGGATAGTTGAGTGAATTAATGGCGCAACACAGGATAGTTGAGTGAATTAGGGGCTCAGCACAGGATAGTTGAGTGAATTAGGGGCTCAGCACAGGATAGTTGAGGGGCGTGAATGATTATACTCATTTGCGCTAGTGGGCTTTGCATGTGCTAGTATTCTAGATTGCATTGGATCGATAATCAGTGTAAAAAGTGAGGCTAAAGTTATTGTTTGGGTAGGTGGGTGGGTAGGTGTATGTATTCATGTATGTATGTATGTAATATGTGTAATGCATGTATGTTTTTGTCATCACGCTCATACCACACTCAATGCCGTGGAGGGATTCTATGCAACGCATGTATCAGACCATGTGAATTGTTTGGCACCGATGAGAGGTGCTTCTCTATCGTTCACAACACCAGACGACATCACTACTTCCACATCTGTTACACTTCTCGGTGTAATTCAACTATAATAATCGAGGCTCTCTACACTTTTTGCCTAGTACTCGCGCATAGTCAAGTGCATCCACATTCCCCCATGGATTCACTTCACATGTTCGGATTATTCGTTTTCTTTCGCATGTATTGTAACTCGCTTTATAGAAGTAACACCTACTTTAGTGTATTGGATATTCTATTTCTAAACATATCGTCGGCCTTGTCTCTTTCATTTCTACTCTCATCTCTCCAACAGCAACTAGATTCATTACCATTTTCAACAGTAACTAAATTCATTTCTCTTTTCAACAGCAACTAAATCCGTTACTAATTCCAACAGTAAGTACATCCATAATCATTTTCAACAGTAACTAATTTTTTTAACTAAATCTGTTACCAATTCCTTGCATATAGCTGCTGCCCATGCTGTTGGCGTCCTTGTCAATGGACTCTCCCGACCTTCTCAAGTCCACATTGAAGGTATGTTCTGCACAGATCGATATGTTCTATGAACGACACCTAAATGTATACCCAATATGGATATATTTATATATATATATATATAATATAATATACAGTATATATGAATATAAACATATACGTATAAATAGATATATAAATAACTATATATAGTTGCAGTTCGCCGACTGCAACGTACACCTGCCATCGTACACAAGAATCGATAGCTCGGTCGCTGCCACTATCCCTACCCGAGCCTAATCCATACCTACATCAAAGATGCTTACCTACTCGCAAAGACACAAGTCTACAAGTCTATATGTATGACTCATGTCGCAGACCATCCCCCCCCCCCCCCGTTCCTCCCTCTCGACGTCTCATCTCTCCTCCGCTCTACCACCCAACCCCGTATACCGCTAGACGTTAGTAGGTCTGATGACTGACGCGGCCACAGTGCTACAAGTGCACGTGGACTCCCTGATCCCCCTGATACTGAAACTGGCTCAGGCCTCACCGAAAATGGTATGGCACGCTATGCTCGTATACTGTCGCTGTAGGTGTGTGTCTGTGAGCCATGCTCGTACACTGTCGCTGTAGGCGTGTGTCTGTGAGCCATGTTCGTGTACTGTCGCTGTAGTGTGAGCCATGCTCGTTTACTGTCGCTGTAGGGGTGTGTCTGTGGGCCATGCTCGTATACTGTCGCTGTAGGGGTGTGTCTTTGGGCCATGCTCGTATACTGGCGCTGTAAGGGTGTGTCTGTGAGCCATGCTCGTGCACTGTCGCTGTAGGGGTGTGTCTGTGAGCCATGTGCGTGTATAGTAGTATGGCTGTGCTTGTGGTCTACGGTGTAGTACCACGTGTAGGTATTCGTCCTTGTATCTCTGCGTATCGACACGTGCACACATGTATTATATGCGGATCTATTACGTATGTAGTTGTCGCTATGAATCTGCGCACATCTCTGGAGATGTATGAAAATGATGGTATTAAGCTGCATCTGTGCTCGTTCCTTGGATTCTAGCCGTTGCTCGAGCTGCTGAAGTTCGCATCACTCATATCGTGTTGAACCATAGTCACGTACTCTTATATATATATATAAATATATATATATCCTTAGTACACTCTCGTCTGTTCTCTTATATATATATATATATATATATATA
This sequence comes from Sphaeroforma sirkka, assembly GCA_001586965.3. NCBI lineage: Eukaryota > Ichthyosporea > Ichthyophonida > Sphaeroforma > Sphaeroforma sirkka. The sequence continues at coordinate 111,140 of LUCW03000377.1, read as the reverse complement.
TATATATATCCTTAGTACTCTCGTCTGTTCTCTTAACCCGCCCTTCCTGTCGACTGGTCTACAGGATGTACGCATGGCAGCCCTGGATTGTGTCAATGCCATGTCTTCGCTCCCATACCACGTGCTTCATCCTCATAAGCCGGCTGTGTTGGCGGGTGTTCGCGTGTGTCTGGGCGACAAAAAGCGCCTGGTTAGGCGCTCGGCTCAGGTGTGCAACAACACATGGTACCTGATATAAACCAGGTTTAGGGGATAATCCAGTTGCATACGGTGAATGCGGCTCACCACGCCCCACCCAGAGGTTATGACTTGTAACCTAGGTGTCAGCCACATGCATGAGACTAGAGCGCACCCCCCCCACCCCCCCGCGGCTTCAGCTGACAGCTGTTGTGTAGAACAAGACTTGTTTAACGTGCAGTTCTGATGGTTTCGAGTTGCCGTCTCCTCGCCGTCGACAGGTGGGTGGTCACAGGTGACTACCAGCTTTGTTCAGCGTGGGTGCATGTTGGTCTGGGCTCAGGGGCGTACGTACACTGTGGCCCTGTGTCTCGTTCGTTCGAGGCTAGTGCCTGTGGGGAAAGTTCGGTACATCCGCAGACAGCCGCTAATCCACGGTCTGGTAGCTGCACTGGTATCAGAGGGTGTGTCGCATAGGTGCCCACTGGTAGGTCTTACAATGGACTGAACGACTGAGGGGTGCCGAGAGCACATCGAGACAGTGCTTCAGCCGCAACGAGATCACCTGAACGTTTGCCGCATCTCTTCCGTGCTTGTACCTTTCCACATGGTAGAACGGGGCTCTAGGGGACACTCTGTTCGTGACCGGGAGATGTGGCCACTCTTGTCGTAGTCGACCCCAAGGGCGTACGACCTAGAACGTCTCGGATACACCGCATGTTGGACCACGTGCACCTGTGATGTATGAGCATTGCACATGGGGCACTGTGCAGTGGGGCTTATATCCATATAGTACTTGTAGTGGCGTACATACCCATGTATTGCCTGTAATGGCATTGTCGTTGAATGAGACACCACTTAGACGCCACCGACTTGCAGGTTAATTCATTACAGGCTATATTTGGGGCTAATCACGGAGGCGGGCCGCACAGACAACAGAACACGCCACCGACAACATTAGAGTGCTGTAGGGTTTGTAGGGTTGTAGGGTTCTTACAGGGCCAGTCGATTGGCTGTAGTGCAGTGCTGGGTATGCAATTCGTCAACTGATGGACTGATAAGCGCTTTGTGCTTTGTAGACGGGAGGTTTAAATTAGATGGCACTGGCTTGTCTGCCGGAAGTCGGTGCTGCCCGTTTGATAGAACCCTGTGGTAGTCTAGGATCACACCGATGCGCGGTGCGAGGCAAATATAATGTGCGCGTGGCTGTGATATGTGTGCTGTGGTGAGAAGATTCGCGGAGATGTAGCGTACGTTCAGGACTGCGATCCAAACGCAAACGGATTAAACCAGGCAGGCAACAAGTGGACTGTTGGCTCTAGTGATAGGAAGGGCTCGTTGCGAAGGGTCGGTCTGTAATAAACGGTTCGTGCCTCGAACCAACCCTCTTTGGAACCAAATGCAGCCTCAATTCCGACTAACATTGTGCGACTTGTTTGTTGTTTGCCTGTTCACTTCTTGGGAGTGCTTGGGAGTTGATGGTACTACTGGCTATAAGAGTTAATAGAAAACGTATGCAATTATAAACTACTGGCTAAAAGCGTTAATAGAAAACGTATGCAATTATAATCTACTGGCTAAAAGCGTTAATAGAATACGTATGCAATTATAAACTACTGGCTACAAGCGTTAATAGTATACGTATGCAATTATAAAGCATGCCGAGGTATCTAGCAAGCACGTGATCAATCGCAATGACAAAATGCTGACTACTGAGATGCGGTACAATTGGTGGGAAAACTTCGTCTTCACAGCACCCCCAAACTTGGGACAGATATAGGTCTGAGTATCGAAATGAATATTTCTGTATTTAAAGAAGAAAAAACCAGCCTTGTATTTTGCCCTTCCAAGATCACCAAACAAGTGATTACTAACACAACCCTACGCTGTACACCGATATTCAGTATATATTTTTTATTAGCTAAGAAAGTATTTACATAATATTCGATTTCAACCCTGCTGTTGTTTAATTTAAGGTTACGGTGTTAATTATTACATCTGATTAGAATTACTATTTACATGCACAACTAGGATACTGAGATCAGCAGATAGTTTATAAACAGTCTAATTTCTTTATCGAGTTCTTCTCTATCGGAAGAGGGGCTTGAAAGACCACCCAAAACCATAACAGCAAGATTTTACAAGCAATTCAAAATAATATGTAATGTCAATAATCAAGACCCAAAACCAAACATCAAGCAAACCGAAGTGTGCAGGTTAATTTAGTTAATTATGTGGGATAGACCTCGAGAATGTTTTTATATTCGCTAACTTCGGCCGACCATAAGGATTGTACCCAAATGATCGAATTTGACAGGTGAGCGGTGTTACACAAAAATAATATTGGTTCTAGACAGTACTGAATATTGCTTTCATTCATATTGACGCTGAATGCATTGACTTGAAAGGCTCAGTAATATAATTGAATAGCTTTTATTGCATTAGGATACATATTGCTACGTACATCTTAGAAAAGAAAGCAAACAACCGAGAAAGCAATAAGACAACACCAGTAGACAATCTTCGGAGAAACAGTTGCAGACATACCTGAAAGAGAGAAGAGCGCGAATTAATAAACAAAGAAAGCCAAAAATACACACAACAGTTCAGTTTGGTGCATCAGTCCAGTAAGGGGTTATAATCACCAAAAAACTACCAGCATAGACAAGCATCAACCACAGCAAGCCAAACAGAACGTTTGGTACGCGAAGGCTTCAACGTGTTTCAACATAGTAGCAACCAAGCTTGACACCACCTCTCCAACAAAACGTTGGATTAGCCATGTTGGGCGAGATTAAAATCAGTCTCGTCATCTAATAATTGGCATTCATTTGCACACGGACGCTACGGTATAAAGTTTAAGTCAACTGCCTTACCTTCAGAACGTAGACCATGTACGCCAATTTAACACAGAATCACTAGCCCCGTACAGAAGCCATAGCTATATGGATAAGACCGGACCTGAAACACAAATCACAATACAGATTAATTTACAGTTGATGCACAAGCCAAGAAAGAACGCGGTAGACTAGAGACAGATTTGTTCAGAGAAAAGTTATGATCATTGATATTCATAATGAGCTGGGTTAATAGCATAATGATTCATCATTTAATCCGTCGCAATCAAAGGACAAGGGGTCAAAGCTCTTACCAGAAAAGCAGACCCGTCCATTTGTGTCTAAAAGAGTATGAGATGCGAGTTCAACAAAGCGTCGGAATCTGTGTAAAGACAGATTAGTACAAAGCATTAATAACAAAAAAAACCGACGAATCATAAACAGTAAAGGGGGTTTAGCTCAGAATTAAAGGTGATTGGTTTGTCTCATGGGCGATGGGCCTCTGAAGTAGCAAATATAATCAATCATCACAGCGAATAGAGATGTACACAGTTCCTCCTTTCTTCAAAACATTACCTTTTCAATCAACCCAGCACGTGCTTGTATCTCAGGGATCACGGCTTGAGAGCAAAAGTAATAGCCTTAGAATATTTCCACGGAAAGGATAAATGCTTAACAATCCATACCTGATAACGAAAGGAGGTGCAATTAGAAATGGAAGTTGTATACAAAAGCAATTGACCAAACAAATATAAGCCAGATCAGATTAAAGGTTACTCGCATCGACCCACCGGCCACAGTGGACTAGATCAAGAGGTGTCAGAATTACCAGTTTCATCACACAAGCAGGCAATATGGATACAAAGTGAGCCAATAAGTACAATATATACCTAATATGCAATTTACTCGAATCGATGAGATGCCGCGTCGCCCAAAAATACAACTCCCATCTCGTAGAAAGGAGACGTTTTCCTAGGTTCATAGAACAGTAAGAACTCGATGAACCCCACGTTGATGTGGTAGCCACTGGGACCATAATCATCTCAGACTGGTCATAATTTCAAACCAGGGTAGGAACGGCATCAGCATCAGACATTGACAGTACGACATCTCTCGATCATATTGTGTATCCAAGGCGGCGACCTGGTTAAGATATAAACAAACCAAAGCCAGACGGTGAGCAAGCGTGTGAAAGGATATGAAAGACAATAGGTATAGTTGAATAGTCACTCAAGATAGAAGAGTGGTATCAGGATCACGTCCCCGTGACCAAATCTAACGCAAATTACCTAATGCTCTCACTGTGACTAAAAGAATCCCAAAAGAAACAATTCTCGCTTACACCTACCATGATTCCAGTCAAAATTATGCACTTCTCCAAAAGAGTGTTTTAAGTGGCGATGTGAACAGACTTAACACTGAGATTTATATACAACACAGAACTACCGATGTTGTAGTATTATAAACCCAGAGCAATTTCAATCGCACCACGCGTGTGGGCTTTGGGCCTTCGGCTACTTCTTGTGCAATGTACATACCACCAACAAGAGAGAAGCCAAATATAAAATTAATAATTAAAAACACGTTGATGGGATAAATATGTACCTACAAAACGAAGAGAATTGATGACGGGCGAAGTGCCAACCTGTCAACCTGTCAACCTGTCAAAAATCAAATATTTTGGACTCTTGTGTTTAATACCCGCTCTTCTATAATAATAGCCTTCTAAAGTTCAACCACAAGACATCTTTATATTAGTATTCTCTATATTCACGAACTCGTACATATGTTTTAGGTGCTTAATGTACTCACAGGTCACGATGCATACAACGCAAATGCTAGTTAAAGGACCCAAAACGTGAAAGATGCATATGTGCTATTCGTGTATCGCGTACATACACAAGCATGCAAAATATTGATATGTAACATATATGAATATGCATATACTAACTCACCTGAGTAAACTGAATTTATTTGCTGACACATTGAGGAGTTTATGAATATGTATTTTAATCTAGATGCATATATATATATATATATATATATATATATATGTGTGTGTGTATGTGTGTTGTATATATATATATATGTGTGTGTGTGTGTTTGCCAATCTCTTCTAACAATACATGCAAATGTACTACTATGTATCTGCCTTCTTTTTGTATTCCTACAGAAAATACGTATTCAAATATAGAATGATAAGTGTGCATACAACCATAATTTTGCATATACATACTGGCTATGTGCTGTACCAGCATGTACAAAGTTTTAAGTCAAATAAATTGTTTTTGAAAGTATTGCAGAAGTCCGCTTCGAGCTATCGTGTTCTCCATGTTCTACGTTACCTTAGACGACTACGTTTGTCGTATCGGCAGAAGTTATTATTGAACCAATCACTCGATTTTAATCTTGATGGTAAGTAATGGTTTGCGAAATTGAATACTGGAGGTTGGGATACATGCGTGCTGCCTCCCTTTAATAGAGATTGTTTTGTCTTCACTGTCACTTGGTGGACCAACTTCTGGTCATATCTGCTAGCTATTCTAGTTGTCGAGTGTTCCTTCCCATTCTATAGATTTCACGCTTCTCTTCAGCACATCTAAATCAGCTCCTGTTGTGTTTAATCAGCGTAGCCAAGCTATTTACCTTTCTAACAAATAAACAAGAACGCCTTGAATGTGTAAAGAAACGATGAAGGACTACTATGCGAAGGCCATCAATGTAGTCTTGTAGTCCTCGAGACTGCCAATATCGTATCTCCCTGAGATGGGATATGCGTACACGGGTATATGTGTGTGCAACCAAGCAATCAGTCTCCCAGGGGCATCTCTAGAGGTGAGAGGCTTGTCCTTATGCTCGTCCATAAACTGTCTTACCAGTGAAATTCCCTTAGGAGGTATATAGTAGAACGCTGGACATGCATTCCTGCTATGTGTGTCTTCAGGATTGGGTTTCTCAAGGAAGGATACAACCTTCTTATTCTCGTCTATCTCGATGATACCCCGTTTCCGCGTGTCTTCGTTGCCAATGTCATAGTACACCACTGAGCAAGCCTCCTCCGTTCTTGTGAGATTGTACTTTATAAAGTCATTGATATCAAAATCCTGATGAAACAACGTATCCCCTGCGATGACAAGTATACCTGTGTCTGGTCCCATCTCCTCTTTCTTCGCTTGCAGCACCATATCTATATCCGCCACAGCCCCCAGGCGAGTCTCGTTGCTCATAGTATGATCATTGATAAGGCTAGTGTGTTTAAAACTACCCTCCTGACTCTTTCCCCACACCTCGAATTGCTTAGCAAAGAACCCGTTCGTAATCACATAGAAGTCATGTACAAACGCATTGTCTTTGAGAGATTCGAACCAGTGACTAAGTAACGACTTGTTGCCCACTGGTAAGAGGGGCTTAGGTATACCAATCAGCTCCTTATACTCGCCCGAGGAGTCCGCTTCAATACCCTTCTGTAGTCTGGTACCGTAGCCAGCTCCCAGCACAATCGCGCTCACCTGTGTAGTCGGCATTGCTCGATTGATAGATTTGAATACAGAATGATTTTGCTGATGTATCAGAATGGTTGTGCTAGTGTATTTTGAATACGTATAACGAACATCGTTTGTTTTGTGGTATAGATGGTGGGTGCATTGTTTTGTTTACATCACTGATTAGTTAATATTGATTTGGCAGATTTCAGACGCCTCAGTCTCAGCCCTGTAGCCTGTAGGATGTGGGCCTGGGCCCTCACTGCCCTGGGCCCCGGTTCGGTGATGTATATTATATCTGCTCTTTATATCTGCTCAAATCCTACCAATCGAATCTCCGCTATTATTATCAAAAATCATAACCTAATATGACTCATTGCAAGTTTACAGTATCATCTCTATAGAGAGATCAGAGAAGTTAAAAAAAATGACCAGGCTACATATGTAGAATAAACAGAGGCTCATACATACAGGCGAAGAACAAAAAGGATGTTATGATCTATGGTATTAAAAAATGGGTCACATATATCAATAATCGAATTGGCGGGATCGATGTGCATAATGCGTAGGGCTTTGAAGTGGGGGGTGATCATACTTGTACTTGCGGCGGCGTCAGGTACAACAATATACCAAGCATGCGTCGGCGGCGTCAGGTACAACAATATACCAAGCATGCGTACCGTATGAGGGGGAATACGGCATTGCATGCGTCTGTAGCAATGTAGTGTGTGACAATATTGAGCCGCTACACTTGACGGCTAATATTTCTGCCAACACGGCGGTTGTATACACTTCCTCGCTTGAAGGAAAACGACTGGTGAGATCAACTATTAATAAGACTTCAAGCGGTGCGAATGGTGCAGATAGCTTATCGGATGGCAATGTGACTGTGGTTAATTTTAGGGTTTGGTGGGGCTATAACTGATGCAACAACCGGGCTGGTAAATGGACTCGACAATAATACGTTCCAAAATTCTCTTCATAGTTACTGGGCGTGGGCTATGCCATGGCTAGAATTCCCATGGGAAGTACAGACTTCTCACGGCACAGCTACACGATCGCACCAGAGGAGAACGACTTGGATCTTTTTTCATTCGCATTGCGTGACGATGCAAGCAACATGGGGTATGACTACAAAGTAGGTCTGGCCAAACACGTGGTTGCTATGCAACCAGCGACTAAGTTTCTTTTTGTGCCGTGGTCGGCCCCGGTGTGGATGAAGTCGTGCAATACGAGTATATCTCCCAGGGGTAGGAACTACTGTGGTGGCGAGGGTGACGAAAGTTCGGTACCTACGTATTTGTTCGGTGAGCTTAGCACTGATAGCAGGACACGTGCATCGTATGCACAGTACTTTGTAAAGTTTATCCAGGCGTATGCCGAGCTAGGAGTGAGTTTTTGGGGACTCTCGGCGCAGAACGAACCGGAAGGTAACCCGACTGGGAACAAATGGGAAAACACCAACTGGCTGCCAGATGACCTTGTAAGTTTCACCGAGGACTATCTTGGCCCTGCACTCGAGGCAGCGGGTTTGGGCCATTTGTCCATTATGTCTGGTGATGGGCAGTTCCCACAAGCCACCGAGTATGGGAATGCGTCCTATGGGATGAGGTCTAGCGGGAAGAATGGGAGTTATATCGATGGTATAGCATACCACTGGCACAACTCACTCGATGGTATGCGGGAGGATGGTGAGGCGATACTGGGCAGCCTGGCCGGGGGGGGGCATAGAGATACGCAATACATACGAATTGTACACATTAGAGAATAATGAAGTTAATCCAGGGTATTTGCTGAGTACAGAAGCATGCACCGGTACTATCCCCGGGGTCGGTTCCCAAAAGTGGGCGACTGGAGTCGAAGGTACGCCTACACGCGTGACATACTACACCAGCTGAACAACGGCGGTGTGGGGTGGCTTGACTGGAACTTGGCACTGAATACCGAAGGTGGCCCAAACCATGCGAACAATACCGTTGTCTCACCGGTGATTGTGCTAAATGAGACGCACTATAGTGGCCTTCAAGACGCCTATGACTAGCTCGGAGACCCATACAAGCCTGATACATCCACGGGTACAAACACAGCCATAGCCACAGATACTGGCACCGGGACACAGTCAGAAACAGAGGTACGCACGGGTGAGGAGTGCAGTGCGTGTGTGGTGGTGGTACTCGCAAATGACCGGTACACTGGTGATATGCGGCCGCCCATGGTGCCCGTAACGGCAAGGATTGAAGTGGGGGGTGGTTACTACGACTGTGGGGAGCAACGAGGTACAGACGATTGTGTTTAAGCCCTGAGCGTGTTACCCTTGTCTTGTTAGTACAAGGGGAGGGGGTTGGCAGGAATTGGGATGGTGTCATCGAGACCACTCTTTGTGTTGTGTCCAAACATACTTGTGCCAATGGATGACATCGCGATTTATGACCTAACAGACACACTCCTAGTCCGATACAGCAGTACATATCACAAGGTGCGACTCATTTATTCCTTGATGTGTCCCGTGATGTGGTTGCATATCAAAAGTGCAGTTCTTCTTCTGCGCGGGCAAAACGCTAAAGCAACAATGGTTCGCCCTGGTATATATATTTATATACCCGGTCTTATCCTGCTGTCTCGCCCACTGGTTTCTGTTTGCGCTTCATGGCGGCCTCTCGTAAGCTAGACCACCTTAGCCTGTGCAGGGTTATAGGGTTTGCGCGGTTGAGAAAAGCTATCCACAGAATATGTGTATGTACCTTCAGCGCCCAGCAATTGGCACGTACCAACGCACCTGTGTACTGGTTGGGTGATGGATGGATAGTAGCTGGCAAACACCCCGTAAATAACTATATGCAGCATATTAGGGTATTCCCAGCCAGCCGTACAGGCAACAGGACAAGAAAAAGCGACATCCCTATGTCATAAACCCGGTTGACTCGTGTGTATAAACAGCGCACCCACAAACACAATTCTCATGAGTCAAGTAGCTAACTCTGTACTTCCACAACAAGACAACAGGGCATGTCAACATATAATTCTGCTCAGGTCACAGGTACATAAACTTGCACATGCACCTACACCTTTAGCCACATACTCGTGCTTGGCATTGTCGGCCTTGAGCCGTTCGTTCTCGGCCTTGAGTTGTTCCAGTTCGCTGAGCATCTGTTTTTTCTTCATTACTGGCGAGCTCGCAGTCGCCGAGACATTCGGCTGCACCCCAAACAAGCCGGAAACAGACGGTGAATATATGAGTAATATCACAACTGATACAAACACACACACATATATATATATGTAAATATATATATATATATAAATATATATATATATATGTGTGTGTGTGTGTATGTGTGTATGTGTGTGTGTGCGTTACAAAATAAATATTGATGAAGAAACATTCTTCGGTTCATACGTATAAATAAATATAGACGTGTCTGTATGGACATACGATATATACGTTTATGTATACACTTAGAATATTTACACAATCATTATACGGACAGACCATCCCGATACTGTCCTTCACATATATACATGGCACATATAATTTTAGGCCAACATCCAATTCACTCGGACATGCATCCAAAATACGCATTCCGTTACACGTATATTCTAAGGTACAGTTGTAGCAGCAGACTGGTCTTTTTTGCAGAAAAGAATGGTGGTTCTGCAGGGATGATGGTGGAAAGGCCATCATGTTACTCTCCTTCACTATACATACATATCATACATACACTCGAGTATACATCAAAAACACACTTGCCGCTACATATATACATATACATGCACACTAGTAGCACGACAGACACACTTTTCTTTTTCAGAAAAGAAATGTGATAGTGCAGGGATGATGGAGGAAGCCATCATGGTACTCTCCTTCACTATACATACATACCATACATACACTTAAACATGCATAAAAAACACACATACCGTTACACATACACATCCACATGCAAACTTGTAGCACGACACCTTGTTTGCCGAAAAGGACAGTGGTAGCACAGGGATGATGGAGGACGCCATCATGATACTCTCCTTCACGCGTGCTTGCTGCACCTCAGCATCGCGGCGTAAGTTAATCAGGCTCTTGCGCAGCTTCTCGTGTTCTTCGAGTTTCTGATTATAGAAGTTAGAGTTATTGCGCATTCTGATTCAGGGGACTACAGTAAACACAACTCTCGCCCATTTTCTCAGGTCATAAGATAGAGCTATAAATAGGTATTGAAATAACAGGCAATACAGACAAACACCCCCTTGTGGTGTTACGTCCGAGCGAGATAGAGCTGTAAATAGGTATTGAAGTAACAGGGACTACAGAGAAACACATCCTTATGGTGTTACGTGTGAGATAGAGCTGTAGGTAGGTATTAAGGTAACAGGGATTATAGTGAAACACCCCCTTGTGGTGTTACGTGTGAGATAGAGCTGTAGGTAGGTAATGAAGTAACAGGGACTACAGAGAAACAACCACTTATGGTGTTACGTGTGAGATAGAGCTGTAGGTAAGTAATGAAGTAACAGGGACTACAGAGAAACACCCCCTTGTGGCGTTACGTGTGAGATAGAACTGTAGATAGGTATTGAAGTAACAGGGACTACAGATAAACACCTCCTTGTGGTGGTAATACGTGTGAGCTTTCGGAAAATAGTCACATGATTGACTTCTCACACCGACTGATTCTGTTCCTAGAACTCAGAATTGGGTTGTGGTCATGTATTCAGGTAAGGTGAGGTGCACCGGTTAAGACCCACGTGCACGTCAGCTTTCTTGGTTCTGTTAAAAGCCAACAACAACCGCCAAGACGTTCTATAATGAGGTGTGTGATAGCCTACATAGATCGTCATGATTTACCATGATGAGGTGTGTGATAGCCTACATAGATTGCTATGACTCACCATGATGAGGTGTGTAATAGCTTACATAGATCACCATGACTTACCATGATGAAGTGCGTGATAGCCTACAAAGATTGCCATGGCATACCATGATGAGATGTGTGATAGCCCACATAAATGGCCATGACTTACCATGATGAGGTGTGTGATAGTTTACATATATCGGCATGACATACCACAATGAGGTGTGTGATAGCCTACATAGATTGCCATGACATACCATGATGAGGTGTTTGATAACCCACATAGATGGCCTTGACATACCATGATGAGGTGTGTGATAGCCTACATAGATTGCCATGACTTACCATGTTGGGGTGTGTGATAGTCAACATAGATCACTATGACTTATCATGATGAGGTGCGTGATAGCCTACATAGATCACTATGACTTACCATGTTGAGGTGTGTGATAGTCTACATAGATCACTATGACTTACCACAATGAGGTGTGTAATAGCCTAAATAGATTGCCATAACTTACCATGATGAGGTGTGTTATAACCCACATAGATTGCCATGCCTTACCATGATGAGGTGTGTGGTAGCCTACATAGATTGCCATGACTGACCATGATGAGGTGTGTGATAGCCCACATAGACCGCCACGACTTACCATGATGAGGTGTGTGATAGCCTATATATATCGCCATGACTGACCATGATAAGGTGCGCGATAGCCTACATAGATTGTTATGACTTACCATGATGAGGTGTGTGATAGCCTATATATATCGCCATGACTGACCATGATAAGGTGCGCGATAGCCTACATAGATTGTTATGACTTACCATGTTGAGGTGTGTGCTAGCTTACATAGATGGCCATGACATACCATGTTGAGGTGTGTGACAGTTTACATTGATCGCCATGACTTACCATGATGAAGTGCGTGATAGCCTACAAATATTGCCATGGCATACCATGATGAGGTGTGTGATAGCTCACATAAATGGCCATGACTTACCATGATGAGGTGTGTGATAGTTTACATATATCGGCATGACATACCACAATGAGGTGTGTGATAGCCTACATAGATCACCATGACTTACCATGATGAGGTGTGTGATAGCCCACATAGATTGCCATGACTTACCATGATTAGGTGTGTGGTAGCCTACATAGATTGCCATGACTTACCATGATGGCATGTGTGATAGCCCCCATAGATGGCCATGACTTACCATGTTGAGGTGTGTGACAGTTTACATTGATCGCCATGACTTACCATGATGAAGTGCGTGATAGCCTACAAAGATTGCCATGGCATACCATGATGAGGTGTGTGATAGCCCACATAAATGGCCTTGACATACCATGATGAGGTGTGTGATAGCCTAAATAGATTTCCATGACTTACAATGTTGGGGTGTGTGATAGTCAACATAGATCACTATGACATATCATGATGAGGTGCGTGATAGCCTACATAGATCACTATGACTTACCATGTTGAGGTGTGTGATAGTCTACATAGATCACTATGACTTATCATGATGAGGTGCGTGATAGCCTACATAGATTGCCATAACTTATCATGATGAGGTGTGTTATAACCCACATAGATTGCCATGCCTTACCATGATGAGGTGTGTGGTAGCCTACATAGATTGCCATGACTGACCGTGATGAGGTGTGTGATAGCCCACATAGACCGCCACGACTTACCATGATGAGGTGTGTGATAGCCTATATATATCGCCATGACTGACCATGATAAGGTGCGCGATAGCCTACATAGATTGTTATGACTTACCATGTTGAGGTGTGTGCTAGCTTACATAGATCGCCATGACATACCATGATAGGTGTGTGATAGCCCACATAGATGACCATGACTTATTATGATGAGGTGTGTGATAGCTTACATATATCGGCATGACATACCACAATGAGGAGTGTGATAGCCTACATAGATTGCCATGACATACCATGATGAGGTGTGTGATAGCCCACATAGATGGCCATGACATACCATGTTGAGGTGTGTGATAGCTTACATAGGTGTGTGATAGCCTACATAGATCACTATGATTTACCATGTTGAGGTGCGAGATAGCTTACATAGGTGTGTGATAGCCCACATAGATGGCCATGACTTACCATGTTGAGGTGTGTGATAGCCAACATAGATGGCCATGACTAAACATGTTGAGGTTCGTGATAGCCTACATAGATCACTATGACTTACCATGTTGAGGTGTGAGATAGCCCACATAGATTGCCATGACTTACCATGATGAGGTGTGTGATAGCCTCCATAGATGGCCATGACTTACCATGATGAGGTATGTGATAGCCCACATAGATTGCCATGACTTACAATGATGAGGTGTGTGATAGCCTATATAGATCGCCATGACATACCATCATGAGGTGTATGATAGCCTACATAGATTCCCATAACTTACCATGATGAGGTGTGTGAATACTCACATAGATTGCCATGACTTGGCATGATGAGGTGTGTGGTATCCTACATATATTACTATGACTTACCATGATGAGGTGTGTGATAGCTTACATTTATCGGCATGACATACCACAATGAGGTGTGTGATAGCCCACATAGATGGCCATGACTTACCATGTTGAGGTGTGTGATAGCCTACATAGATGGTCATGACTAAACATGTTGAGGTTCGTGATAGCCTACATAGATCACTATGACTTACCATGATGAGGTGTGTGATAGCCCACATAGACCGCCATGACTTGCCATGATGAGGTGTGTGATAGCCTATATAGATTGCCATGACGTACCATGATGAGGTGTGTGACAGCCCACATAGATGGGCATGACTTACCATGATGAGGTGTGTGATAGCTTACATATATCGGCATGCCATACCACAATGAGGTGTGTGATAGCCCACATAGATGGCCATGACTTACCATGTTGAGGTGTGTGATAGCCTACATAGATGGCCATGACTTACCATGTGAAGGTACGTGATAGCCTACATAGACCGCCATGACATACCATGATGAGGTGTGTAATAGCCTATATAGATGGTCATGACTTACCATGATGAGGTGTGTGATAGCCCACATAGATGGTCATGACTCACCATGATGAGGTGTGTGACAGCTTACATAGATCGCCATGACTTACCATGATGAGGTGCGTGATAGCCTACATAGATTGCCATGACATACCATGATAGGTGTGTGATTACTCACATAGATGGCCATGACTTACCATGATGAGGTGTGTGATAGCTTACATATATCGGCATGACATACCACAAGGAGGTGTGTGATAGCCTACATAAATCGCTATGACTATCATGATGAGTTGTGTGATAGCCCACATAGATGGCCATGACTTAGCATGTTGAGGTGCGTGATAGCCTACATAGATCACTATGACTTACCATGATGAGGTGTGTGATAGCCCATATAGATCGCGATGACTTCCCATGATGGGTTGTGTGATAGCCCACATAGATTGCCGGAACATACCATGTTGAGGTGCGTGTTCTCCTTCAGCAGTAGGTACACCTGTTCGCTGACTATTATCGCGAGCTTGATCCAAACCTCCGTTTGCGCTTCCGGGGGCATGCTGTTCAGCGACTGCGATGCAGAACATAGCGCGCGTCAGTGATGCAGGGAGGTGACATGTACCACACTGTCTGGTATACTCAACATGCACACAAATATACCACACACCAATGAATTCACAGGAATCAAAACAAACTGCCCTCTACTTGGGTACAGCCAGGAGATACAACAACGGTCCTTCAGGCGTCCCTAGCTCTACACTTATGATATGATGAACCTAGCTCTACACATACGATATGAAGTACAGTGGCCTTAATAGGCCCAGTAGTCGACAAGTCTACTAGTAGCGTCAGTAATTCACGCCGAGGATTCGCCGAAAAAAGGGGAAGTACGGATATGGGTTGTAGTGTATGGGGATGGTGGTTTTAGTGTGTGGCGAGAAGCATCGTTTCGCTTTTGACAAGTTAAATTACAATGAAACACTTCCGTGTCTACATAGCTGCACGGGTTCCCTACAACATATACACTAAAACGTTCCTCAGAGACTTGGTTACGCTACCGTGTAGTGCTGGCGAGACTTGGTTAAAAACGAACATAGCCGAAAGCCATACAGTGCACACACACCTGTACACACTTCTGTTGAATAGTCACCAGCCCATCCAGGTCATAAGCGCGGTTGAGCTGGATACCACTCTCGGTCGCCATCAACTGGTGAAGCTATGCGAGTTAAATAGAATAGGGTTTAGTTTAGGGGTTTAGAATCGGGGTTGACGTTTAGGGTTTAGGGTTTAGGATCGGGTTTAGGGTTTAGGGTTAAGCATTTAGGACTTAGGCCTTATACAGATGATGCAACTGTCTGTTGTTGGTGTTGTTGTAGTTTCACGTACCTGTCTGTTCTTGTACAGATGATGCAACTGTCTGTTGTTGGTGTTGTTTTAGTAACACGTACCTGTCTATTCTTGTACAGATGATGCAACTGTCTGTTGTTGGTGTTGTTGTAGTATCACGTACCTGTCTGTCCTTGTACAGATGATGCAACTGTCTGTTGTTGGTGTTGTTTTAGTATCACGTACCTGTCTATTCTTGTACAGATGATGCAACTGTTTGTTGTTGGTGTTGTTGTAGTATCACGTACCTGTCTGTTCTTGTACAGAAGATGCAACTGTCTGTTGTTGGTGTTGTTTTAGTGTCACGTACCTGTCTATTCTTGTACAGATGATGCAACTGTCTATTGTTGGTGTTGTTTTAGTATCACGTACCTGTCTATTCTTGTACAGATGATGCAACTGTCTGTTGTTGTGTGTTGTTTTAGTATCACGTACCTGTCTATTCTTGTCCAGGTAATGTTGAGCCATCCGCTGGCGTGCAACGGCCACCTGATCATTGTTGTCTGCCGCCTCCGGTGCACTAGCAGCGGACATGCGTTAATGAGTGAAATCAAAGTCATTAGAATCAACACATTAACTAGCGGGACGACGGGAGCACAAATATACGGATAATAAGTTATGGTGAACACGTCCGCAGAGTTTAATATGGAAGCCTGGGTCATAGGAATGAATCATCAAATGGACAAATAATACTTACTCGGGCAATTCCTCAAGCCAGCAACCTGTGTTATCTACCCCACATTTATGACCCATTCGCCTGATATCTATCTCACTCTTATGCCTCATTTGGCTGTTTGGATCGAACAGCGCTCTAATTAATATTCCTTACTAAAGTCTATTCTCATTGTCTCTGAACACTCATACTACTTATTCTCACTATAGTCTACTACCATTTTCTCTGTGCACTCGTCCTACTTATTCTCACTATAGTCCACTATCATCGTCTCTCCGCACTCCGCCGTCTGATTGTACTACCTTGCGCATGGCATATATCAATCTCAAACCACGCGAAAATGGTACACATTACAGACATGTCCATGATCAGAAACAACTAGTGGATTCGGTAAGGCAGGGGTCTCGTTGAATGACAACGCGTGCACACGCACTCACTGGGGCGGCATGCTTACCTATGTACATTCGGTGGGACAATGTAGAAGGATTCCTCTTCGTTGTTCGGCCTGCAGGTGCGTTGTGGAGTAGTGTCCGCAACAATGTAAGGCGTACGACAATGTCAATATAAAAAAAGGATTTACAACAATGTAAATAAAAAAAGGGTTTGAAACACCGTGAATAAAAAAAAGGATTTATCACAATGATAATAATAAAAAGGATTTACCATAATGTGAATATAAAAAAAAAGGATTTACAAAATAAAAAATTTACAACGTGAACAAAAAAAGGATTGTTCTGATATTAAACCGACGAGGTCGACTGCAACGGACTAGGATGCAACAGATAACAGCCTTGTGCAGGTGATTGTGAGCACACAGCTGCTATCCTTAGCAGGATTTGCGCCTGCAATGTGCATTGCGTTATCTAATAACTACAGAAAAACAGAACGCACAGACCAAGTCATACACAACACAACTTTGGTCGATGAAGTCACGACCAAAGTCAGACACAATGAATTTACACACGCCGATTCATTAACGACACGGGTCATACGCTTTAGCCACCAGCTTAGGGGTGTTGGGAATCTTCTTGATGATTCGGTCGAGTACTTGCCACATGTCCCAGTAGAGTTTCCCGTGATCATCGCGTTCTGAGAAGGACAAGGTGTAATGGGCCTGATAGATAAGCTACAATATACAATATGATTGTAAGATATGTGCTTATAAGCTACAATATGATGGTAGACTATGTGCATATAAGGGACAATATGATTGTACGATATGTGTGCATGCACAGGTTACGTATTGAATGCTTTGTTCATGCACTGTTTCAAGCTAAGCAATTCGATTACATTTGTAGCACAGTAGCGACAGGCTTGTTCGACTGTTACATCGATCGGTCCGCAACAATAGTACCGAAGAGTTCAGATGTCACAGTACACACTCAGGACACACACTCGAGAACGCGCCCAACAATACTAGACACCACCTGCAGGCAACACACCATCGTAAGGGTGTGCAGGTCCATCGCCAGCTGCACTGGAGCTGTCGTGCGGATGTCCCATTGTTGATGCGGTTATGTGGGCACTAGAATCTCGCCTACAGCAAATATAACAAACCCATGTATGTAATGTGCGAAATGGTGTCAGCTCGCAACTAAGGCTCGAGGCCGTGGCGTACATTTGGCTATTTCATTCACAGCTGAAAAATGGCTTATACGACCACAAAGAGATGCTTTGTAGAGGTATAACCGAACCTTCTCATGAAAACAAGCAGGCTGGACAGAGTGACATGAGAATACATCGAATCCTCGCAAGTTCCAATCTCTCGCAGCAATGAAAGTAACTTACTGTTGAAATGTAAGACAGAAATGCTTCAGATGTACTGATATCCGTATACTCAACGGACGTAAAAGAAACTTAACGTTGAGATGTGGCACAAAACTGCTTCAGCTGTACTGATATCCGTATACTCAAAGGACGTAGCGCTTTGACTTGCTGCTCACTTCACTCGGCGTGAGATCTGTTCAATAACTCGCGACCAAGGATCACGGATCTCATAGTGTGTAAAACAATTCAGATAATAGGCAATTGTTCCGATCACTCGGCAAGAAAGCAAAGCAACTGTTAAACTGAAACAGCTGAAACGCATTATTACGCCCACCATAAATAAGAAGCAAGACTGAGCACTCTGTCCATACAACCCAAGATATACAGACATCGCAGATAAACTCAATGTTTTTTCGTATCACTGTGTCAACGTACCTTGTGGGCCCTGGTCCGGCCTGTAGAGCTGGTGTAGTGACGTCCTTCACATGCGATGCACTGGAACGTCGCTCGGGGGCATAAGCAGCACGTGCGTATTTCACATGCGCCGCCTTCCGCACACAATCTTGTTGAACTAAGCTCAAAATCTGTCTCACCTGCATATTGTATAGCTGTGAGTTTTACACGAGACAGAATTTCATATGTCTGCCAAGAGCGATATGAACTTAATCAGTGACCCAAGGTCATGTACGTAGCTATATACCCTATTGTATTGTAAATATCAGTCGAAACTTATATATATATATATATATATATATATATATATATATATATATATATATATATATATATATATATGTATGTATATATATATATATATATATATATATATATGTATATATGTATGTATGTATGTACGTATGTATGTTTGTATTTATGTATGCACGAATGTATGTATGTATGTATGCATGTATATATATATATAGATAGATAGATAGATAGAAAGAAAGACCAATAGATAGATTGATAAATCTTTATGTATATATATATATACATATATAACATAATAAGATGATGATGATGATGCGCGTGCAATGTGCGCGTGTACGTATGTGCGTGTTGTACGTATGTTGTGTGTATTATGTGTGCATGCAATGATGATATTTGTTGCATATTATATATATATATATATATATTATATATTATATATATATATGTATATATTATATATATATGTATATATATACATATACATATATACGTGCGTGCGATGTGATGTGTGTAAGTGATGGCATTATGTAGCGTATTATTATATATATATATATATATATATATATATATGTATATATTATATATATATATATATTATTATATATGTGTGATATACGCATATATGTATATATGTATGTAATGTAATGTATGTGATGAATGCATGCACATATGCATACATGCTATATATATTATATATATATATATATATTATATTTACATATATATGTATGTTATAAAAGAGTATTTATGTATATATATATATATATTTATATATATATATATATATGTGATGATGCGATGTATTGTGCGCGCGTGTATATATATATATATATATATATATGTGTGCGTGCGTGTCTGTATATGAGTGTGTTTGTGTTTGCTTTTGAATGTATACATATATTTGAATTCGTTTAACTACGAACATACACATTATGTATGCCCCATACGAGTACATATTGCTAAATCATGACAACATCATACGCATTCACTTACAATATATACTGCGCCTATCTGGGTCTGAGTATCACTGAATAAACATTTATACTAATTCTTGCTAGTGACTTTGTATTGTGTAGAAATAGTTACATCCAACGAACTTGCGAAACATATAGATCAATATGGTGATGAACTTGCAGAATATAATATCTCAAAGACCAACATCAAAAGTGTTCAAGCACATCCTTCTGTGCCAGGCCTACAAACAGTATCATAGACGCCTAATATTATATTTCCATACTTCATCACATAGAGTGTCGTCTTCAGAAGCCTTCCTACATTCTTCGCCTGCACTGAGATACAACTGTCTCGCTTCAACTAGGTTGGACTTTCTGATTGACCGCTCGGCCTTGCGCTGTTTGTCGTGGCACCGTTTCAAATGGCTGTGATCCATTCATACAGTAGACTGAACGTGACCAATTGAATTGCCCACGTCTTACTTGGAGGCTGAAGGAGTCGGAGTTGTCAGCGTTATAGGCACTTATAATAAAGTGGCATGTCGATGAAAGTTATGGGCCGGTTAGATGTGTAGTACGCACAGATATGCATACATATTTATTTTACACCTACTGGACATTCTTTTTTGGACTCTGTAAAACAGAGTCTGTATGTATAAATACACATATTTTATAAATAGTATATATAAAAAGCAAAATATAAAAGGCATGACGAGTTTTTGGTAATTCATTCTACTGGAGCAAACAGGGTTGGATTTATATGTAGGGTTGGTTAAATTATAAAAGTATGTTTGCACATGTGTATACGTATGTATGTATGTTTACTATCATCTAAACATGCCCCTGTAGGGTCTACTAGCAGTCAGGGCCTCATGTTGGAGTAGTGACTAATAAGCCGGAAACGTGTGCGCACACACTGACGATCAAAGATATAATTTATTTTACGATATATATTTACGAATCTTGCTTTAAGCTCAATTGTATATAGTTAAGAGTTGTTTGAAGTGGACAGCAATCAATTAGGTATGCAGTTGGAGGAAGGTGATACTGACGAAGATCCCCTGGATTAATATACAGATGATGACGAGGATCTAGATGATAATTTGGTGGGTTTCATCACCACTACTATCAAAGTCGTGGAAGCTGAGATTGGCCGTCCACTTCCAAGTGTGAAACGAAAGACCGGTTCAAAATTACCTGAGGTACGTGCACTATCAAACTGTTCTAAAACGAAGATAATACTATAAGGACACGACCTAATTCCTTCTGTGTCTTCTGAGAAGAAAAAACCAGTAAAGAGCTAGCACACCTTATATATATATATACATATATATATATATATATAAGTATGTGTGTGTGTGTGTGTGTGTGTGTGTGCGTGTGTGTGTGTGTGTGTGTGTGTGAATATAAATATGAGTTTATATATAGATGTATAAATATACGCAGAAGTTGGCAGCTAAAAGACTGCCTCAGATCTCCGGTACACCAGGCTTGCGGTACGATGAAGTATCATAAGTATATGGTCAACTCTATGTATTACTACATAATATATAATTATATATAGGACGTCTTATAACATTAGTTGTAATATGGAACCCTGGTGTATACCATAGGTCATAGCGACATATCCCGTGTTGAATTTAGATATGTAGACAGGCTGTGTGACTACATATTTTTAAAAAGTAAAAATAAAAACTGAATCATCTCAATAATCGCCAAATGGGCGGGCGATTGTGATGCAGCGGGCCAATGAAAAAAGCGAATTGTTGGCGCGGGAAAAATTCGGGAATTCTTTTTAAATTTTTATATTTACGTGGGAAAAAAGAAGAAAAAAAATTGTTCGTTGGATTGTTCCGAGCTTCTCTGCCGGTTCAAATATTTACTAAAGTACATAAATTCTATACTTACGTGTCCAGCGGCAGGAAAGACTTGGCAATAGTAACAATTACAACTTGAAGGTGTGTTAGTAGTGGATGTTTATCTGTACACATGTCTATTTGCATAGTTCTCAGTTCTCCCAGCGTATACTATTTCATACTACAGATCTAGCGTGTCTGGTAGCCAAGGCTAGGAAGCGGACAGTTTTGTGATCATCCAGAAGGCTTGACAAGGGACAATAGGTCCGTATGTTGTCCTGAAATATGCGCATTTCAAATCAACCATATCAAAAGTTTTTCCTACTTCTTCCTACTCGTGATGCGAATAGACATATCTGAATTTTTAAATTACGAAGGTATAGAATATAAATATAACTAGCGGCAACCCTATTCTTTTCACTGGACAGCAGTGTTATGATAGTACTAGCATATCGGTCGGAGTGATTGACATGTGTCTAACCGTGATACATCAGTGTAGTCGACTCACCTCTATCATTGATCATCTATACAGATATCTAAAAGTACACCATGCCGACAGCCGATAAGAACATCACATATTCCGACAAGTACTGTGATGAGATCTACGAATACCGGTATGCATACCACAATGAACCAATTCGTTGGACAACGTGCAGATAGTTATAAATAAGTCTATATGGATATGTTTTCCAGCGCGAGAGTAGAGTGTAAAACTTAAGTTATGTGAATAAACAATAGGTGAGATCTAAATGTCGAATTTGAAGCTGTCTCTATCCCAGTTTTGGTGTAGATGGTGTAGCCAGACGATATCTTCATATTAGTGACTGAAGACACGTGGGAGCAGAGTATGCTTTCACAGGCTCTTTAGTCTACACGGACTAGAAATTATATATTCTTTTTGATGGCTATACTGCACGAATTCAATGTATATTCCGAGAGATGTTCTAAATATGCAAGTGTACGAGCTATGACAGGAGATTATATTTTGTTTCCATCACGTCGCAACTTGTGATTTGCACTGTATACTTACTGTTGAACATCACACTGTCCCAATATATTACAATCATGTTCTTGCTTGCGTATTTGAAAGTTTGTGTATATATACTATCGTTAACTTCAGCTACACAATTCTTTAAGCACTCAGCGCACCCTTCAGGCTTACTGTAGCCATATATGCATATATGTATGCTTGTCAGACATGCTTGCTTTCACTCCTCGATGGTATCTGATATGTGATCTCTATGAATTTTACTCCTCTTTTGCAGCATATCTCGTGTGATGTACTGTGTAAATCAAATCGGCCTCACAACACTCTAGTATCGATTATTTTATAGCAACCATGTAGGGGTGTGTCGTAAAATTATGTCATTGGATGCAAGTGTCGCAACCAGCAGGTTTATCCTTTGAGTGAAGAACACCCCTGTCACTATCGTATCACTGTACCACTTCCATAAGGATTTACCATCACAAGAGCTTAATTCGTTAGAACCTTTCGCGTCTACATGTATTAAATAAATTGATCAACTCTCATGCCACACACCGCACAGTCACGTTACTCTTCCAATGGACCTTGCTCAAAATACACCGAAGGACAGGCTTATGACTGAGTCGGAGTGGCGAAAACTGGGGATCCAACAGTCCCGAGGATGGGAGCACTACATGATACACAAACCAGAGCGACACATGATCATGTTCAGACGAGAACACCACCTGTCAAACAACCCCATGATCTAGCTCAGTGATGAGAGCAACCTGCGGAGGTATAAAGTCAATACCTCGTAAAAGGAATGGGTTCTTTTGTGATTTTGGGACGAAATGCGACTTCGAACACCCTGCCGATAGGGAACAAGACTTGAAATGGAGATAGCATTCGAGGTTTTGGAGGTGGAAAGGGAAACGAGGCATCATGTGCGAGGTAATATGGCCGAAGAGAGCATTTGACCTCTTTCTGTGTTTGTGAATCGCTTTTGAGCCGGAAAAAGATGTCCTTCTGCAAAACACTTACGAAAATTGGAAGACCAAGAGTAGATCATGGCCTTCTCGTAACAGTATAGAGGCAGCTTACGGCATTAAACTGCGAGATTGTTGATTCTCAGAATAATAATTTTGATATTTGGCTTTTCTTGCAATTGATCTTTGTGCGCACGTGCTAAGAGAATTTAGTCGCATTTTATTTGTCTTCGGCATGTAAGTTGCGAGCATATTGAGGTCAAAAGGCCACCTACCATTGCGTTATCAACAGTATGTCCTTCCCGCATACGCAACCTACGGTTACATGCAGTAGTAGAACACAACGCTCACAATGTAGTAGTGAGCAGCTGTCGTATCCCAGATGCCAGCATGAAGGCATCTAGCTGAACATGAGTCTCTTTATGCTATGTAGAACTTTTCTTTAGCTGGCATTGTCCTGCGTTACATCCGATATTCTTTGCCGTTACCAATTTCATTCCTGCTGACACTACACTTGGGCACTCTCGCCTAGTCGTACCGCGCGATACAGGCACACACATTCTCGATGTGGTCGTACATTTGAGACATCTTCTCATTACACTGGAAGTTTGTGATGAACGAGCATGAGTTAAGGGAATCTCTGATGTATAGGTTTGGTTTTACGGCCTGTTGGGATGATACTGCGAGGAATCTTATTGAGGAGTCCTAGCCTACGATGACGATGTACCGTGTGGTTTTCTAAGCCGTCAAGTTAAAATTTTGTAGGCCACAAAAGTAGCTGAGCTACCTTAATATACTATTGAGATTTTCGTGGTACATAAAGATATCAGGAGAGTAGTAGCATAGAGGAGTGTACTATCAATTATGAAAGTATATATAATGAATATGTGTGCTCCAAGTATGTTATTTCATATATCTAATCTGCATGTGCTCGTAAGGATGCATGAAATATACCCTAGGTATATCCTACTTGGAGCACTGTTTCATGTATTCAGTACGTGCACGTCTGGCGCGCTTACCAAGGTTTATCATATCTATAAAATCAATCACCGATGCTGAGTTTTATATATATATATATATATATATATATATATATATATATATATATATATGTAACTAGATGCCTGCTAGTATAAGTTTGCGTGCATGGGAAGGTGCGCGCGATGACAACCTACATCGGCTTGAAAAAAGTAGCCATCCTGACGTAGAATATAATCAATTCCCAGATTGGATTTGCCTGATCGACAGAACGAGCTTTTCTCCAACAAAAGAATGGCGAAGATAGCATCATACACCATCACCTATAGGGTTATGGAGAGACATTCACAGCATCACTCGACATGACCTTGTATTTGTACCGGGTTATATCCTCAAAAAATGGTTAACATCTCGGATATAGTATGATCTGCGCGATCATGTGATTGTGTTTCAACTCCTTAGTTACTTTTTCTGTAGCTGTGTTGTGACCGCTTCCGTTAGACTTGATTCAAACCCTTAAACTATCATCCCGTATTCTTTTTAACACGGTGTTGAAATTTATATTAAGACAAATGATCTCATGTGCTCAAATAGTACGAGTGAGTCTCAGTCTGACGAATATCTTAGTCGGAAGCCTGCACTTGCACTTTCTCAAAAACATTTTGTTCTTGTTTGTGATTCAATCACGGCGTCGGCTGATCGCGATGTATTGCACGCTTCAGCTGTGCATGAGTGACTGAAGCCGTGATACAGTACGTGTGTGATGTTGCATAACATACGGTGGCTAAAACAAAGAACATTTATCGTTGATGATTGGCATTTTAACCATGGAGACACATACCTCTGCGCGAAGATTTAGACGTGTGTATGCCATCGCAAGATTAAATAGCGTTTGCAAATCTCGCAGCCCCATGTTAGCTCCTCCTTGTCGACTGCAGTGCATAAGAGTACAATGAGTATACTTCACGATCTATGTGAAATCATAAAAGAAACAGATGTGATATAAACCGGCTGTGAGAAATGCGAAAGGCTTTACTGTAGGGATAATTTGATACGTGCAAAGGATCTTTTCTACACGTCAAGCCTGATACCATGCTCCGTTTGAATCGGTTCACAGCAATTGGTACACAACAGTGCAACTGGGCACATTATGTTGCTCGAGAGAAATGCGCGCCTTACTGTTCCCTTGACCCTCGGCCTCTCTGCTGATTTTGTGGCACACAATGTTCTACATACATGTTTGCCTTGTCGGTTAGCTTTGATGTATATCACTACTTTCAAGACTGTAGATTTGAGCGAGTTTATGAACAGTAGAATAGAACTCATATTCTGAACATCTGACAAGATAATCATTACTTAATCTTTTTTAAGCACCAGTAACCTTTGTATCCCATTACATTAGTACATGGCTATATTCAATGAGTGATCTTAAAGTTGTACGATAAGTGTTTGACACGGCCTTGGAACGCGGAGTTCAGTGTGGGCGTAGCATTGAGTATTGGTATCACTCTCACTCGCCCATGCAAAAGCTCTTCTCTGCCCTCCGAGTTGCCCGCAAAAGTCCGTGTTGTGAATTCGTTTGTTTACACATATCGAGAGGTGCATTTGTATACAAATTTATTTTGAATTTGTTTATGTTTCCCGATGCATATAACTAGTTGTATAAATGGTCCGCCGTATTCGGAAACAGACCGGTGGTGAGATCTCTTTGGTATCACACACCTACCTGGAGACGTAGTACCCTTGAAGTGCATCCATGGCCTCGCGCGAGTACTCTACCGCGAAAGATCCCGCGTATGCCAAGTACTACAACACGTAAAAGACAATAATAAGCAACTCGGATACGTCTTGGAGTATGAGGAGGAGGTATATTCTACTTCATATAAGTTGAAACACGCGCTAGAACTCTATTCATGACTTGAAAATTATTTGTGTATCCGAAGTGGCTACATCAAAATGTGCAAGGAATATGATGTTTGGCCTCGTTGTATGACCATAATGCTACCGTACACATTGAAACTACTACCATTTGCCAAGCTTTGCATACATTCCATTCTGTACTCATGAGTGCTATAGAGCGCTGGTGCACATATTTCGATTGCAAAATATACTGATGATTGACAGCAGTATATACCTCGCACAGGTCATCAGGCGTGAGTGTCTCAAATGGGTCCACCCCTCCACTTTTAACGGACCCAGAAAGTATAGTGAGGATTTTAGTTGTTTATTCGTACTCCAAAGGTGACATCTGATCAGCTGTTGGCAATTGCCCAATTATAAGCAACTCGTCCAGAGCCATTTTGAACTGAGACTTCGCCCTCACCTGGGATCTATCCATATACTTGCCCATATCGCTTGTCAGAACTATTCGCACATGTAAACTACGCTCACACTGGGATGCTTGTTATAGAATTTTAGGAGGCGGCAAAGTCAGACTCATTTGCGCTCAAAAGAGAGAATCAGTGTAGCAGTATAAATGGGTTCGACCACAAAACAACAATGCTTATACATATTGAACACAGAATATCGTGAAGTTGCGAATAGCCACTTTTGAATCTCATTGAATGAGTTTGATTAGTTTCAGAGATACACGGGCGAAAAATGCACACGGCAACCCAACACCAGAATGATTTCGAGTACCTCCATTGGAAGAGTCGCTCATCGCAGGCAGCCTCATCATGTCTTCGATCCAGTGTTCCCTCGATGATCAAATGAAACTTACTGCATTTAAGGCCAAACAGGTCGATTTAATCGGAACCTATACATTTTTTACGCTGGTAGGTCTTAATCGCGGCAGAAAGGTAGTTTCTAAAACGAAAGTGTCATTTCCATGTCGATGTCCTAACCGAATACAGCCGAAGAAAAAGAAAGACAAAACAACGAAAATTGCACAATAACTTGTGTTTCGCGCTATCGGCACGCAATCAGAACCTATTCGAGATACAAGCCGTCACTATCAGCGAGGGTATACTAGATTAAATACACTATTATCTGCAATCAATACAGGAACAAAGTTTACTATATGGTGCATAAGACCTACCTTCGCAGTAGCTCCGGTACCTTAACCTGGAGCTGTACGATTGCATAGTCAAAATTTACAAAATCAGTAGAGTAATGTGTGTTCGTGGAACACAAAATAAAAAGGCCTGTAGCTGTACAACATCAGACAACCGCTACAGTAGCAATGCTTATGAGGAACTAGAATTATTCACCAACAGCAGACGATCATCTCTTACCTGAGACACACGAGTGTAAACAATCAGCATTGTGAATCAAGTGCTTGGACTCACATGAGCAATCTCCAAACCTGGAATACATTTATTTGCGAGCTTGTACACCTTTACTTTACTATCGGACACTGTGCTTGTGGTACGGAAAGACGCCACTGACGATGCCGGCGAGCCACCAACATCCTTCTCAGTCTGAACCTCGAAAAATACAGCATGACACTCAGGTTAGAATACAAATGGTGATGTGCGTGTGTATGAGTAGCGGTAGGCTATTGTCTACTTCTGATTGCTTCATATAAGATGAGCTTGTTATTACTGTGGTCGTATTGGTACCTTGATATCTTTGAAATATAATTGACATTTGAAAGAGACATGAGGCTTCGTGTTCTTGAAATGTCATCGCAACGCTTCGTCACTTGTGAAGATTGTTTGTCAATATTTAAGCGTATTTGTCGAAATACGTGTGAGTCTTTCGCTACTGCATGGAATGACTGATATATGGTTTTTGCTTTGATATCGAATATTTCGATTTCGCTGATAGACTACCTAGCGTAGACAATTTCCAATCTGCAAGCTAGTCAGACATTTTGGAACCCTGTGCCGAAGTATGACTTACAATTCCCATTTACCTGCGATCAAATGACCAGAACGTACAACATACCTCCGATACATGGTTACACACATTATTATAACTATACCTCACTCGTAGATTCGCACGCTAGTATGTTTGCTTGGAAAGGATAGCGTGTGATAATCCTCTTTTTCGTGCTATATTTCGTCTTTGGAGTTTTATTCACCTCGACATCAATAGTACCCGACGCCAGAGCTGATGTTTTGAGAAAAACGATGAGCATCTCACATGTCAAAAAAGAAAGAGATCCCACAAGACTTCCCATATCGAACGTACAGTAAAGCTTCATCGCGGTGATTCAGTACATTCGTATCATCCTGAAAACAGACTGTAACAAACAGAGTACTGTAACAAAATCGCGGTATATTTGCGGTATTGTAACAATATCACGAGGCGTGCGTAAGTTGGAGGACAAACTCGCACATTCTTGAGATTCTTCGTAGCTCCAAGTTGTCAATACCCAATTTCAAAGGTGATTATACTATTGAGCTCTGGCTGCGATGCCCTGAAATACAGAGCACAACAGTCATAACGATTTTATCTTATTCAATAATCCATCGACGAGTGCTCATGTAATTCAATATTTTCACAATTGTCACAGCATGTATGATCCTCACCTTTACCTAGCGCCACAAACTGGGCCATTCACTATAATGTACGAAACGGGTGCCGTCTCGTGAATGCAAACATACCTTGTGCGAGGCTCCGTTGTTCTGACTTACTCAGTCGACTAAGCTCGTGCACAAGACACAAACCTCGACCCGCCAGCAGTATAGTTCCCCCTTTTGCCAAGGGAATGTGCACGAATGTGCATGAAACATTTCATTATACAAGGGGCATATCTCAACTTTTTGCGGAACTCTGCAGTTTCTTAAACAAATAACATGACTTTCACTTCATGAAAGCTTGGAATATACTAGCTTTGACTAATACAAACTTTAACGAGACAGAATTCAATAATGACGGCCCGATAGAGTCGTAGCCAGGCAGGTGAAAGGCTAGTTGTATTAGCCTTCAAGTGAAGTGATTGATGATCACTTTAAGACCATTGCCACTCTCACACCCATGTGGTAGCTATATAGCAAATCCTGATGTTTGCCATGCGCAATATAAAACAGCACCCATCTCTCATCCCATGCAAGACTGGCCAAAAATGTGTGCCTTACCGGATGCAACAGTCGGGCGAAGGCGGCTCGCAGCTGACGTTGTTGGTAAGAGGTGGGTCGAAGTACTTCCGCTAGTGTGCTGTATTGCAAAGATAGTCGGACGACAAGTACATGCTAAATGCGTATGCATGCTTTCATGGCATAATTCGCGCGTGACTTTGGCCTGAAATTGAAATGCAGGTATTCTTAAGAGTGTGATAGAAATATAAAAACGAATTTGCGCAGTGCGATGATTTATGAGTACAAAATACGAAAACAAGTATGTGATATAAGGGCAATTCTTAAAATGGTCCACGAATCTGCGAGATGCTACAAAAAGACATACTTTAGTTAAAACACACACTATCGCACCAAGCACGAAATATCCAGAGGGTATGATGGTCATCGGCAAGCATTGGCGCGTACATATAAATAGATATCTGAATTGATTGTGTTGCCAATAATACTAATTATAGGCAGCCTGACGATAGTTACCACCATACAATATCAATACAGACTTCTTGCCTGAGTGGACTGAGTAGCCAGTCCGCATGCCATGATACATAACCTAGCAATTTCGGGGTCATCAGAACCTATTAGAACATCCAGGTTACAGGGCCGCACCTCGGACAGCGATGGATTGTGACTGAGCTTCACAGGTTCGATATCATTGACGAACCTATGTGGAATGTCTGAAAGTAAAGTCGATATGATTCCAGCATTAGTGAGCGCCCGATACGCTCATCATTTTGAGATGCCATGTGAGTTGTTCTAGAACGAATACATTTTAATAGCGTTGGCAATCGCTAATACGAGAGGTCCAACATCACAGTTCACCTGCTAGAATAAACTCCCATTGAGATTTAAAAACCATTGTGCTTATTGCTAAACATCACATCTTGCAATATGCCTTGACCTAGACTTAATAATTTTGACATTTGCAGAAGATCATTAAAGTAGCGAGTGTGCAATACAGAGCGAAATACAAGCCAACGGGAATCGCTATGGCAAATGAAACAACGCTTGACCCTCAGAATCAAGCACGCGATTGTATCGCTCTTCGTCTCGCCTTTGTAGCTTTTTCGTTGTAATACTGAATACCTGCATGCTCGGCAGATGTATTCGAATACGTAATGACGAGTTGAATCAATAGGGTGACTTTTACATCCAGATGTGCCTCCATTGGTACTAACAGCCCTGTGCCCGAAATATGTGACTCCAGATTTTAATGGTGCGCAACTGATTGTCACTATCGCCGAATCTGTCCAATCGTAGTAGATAAACTCGCTTCTTGACGCAATAGACGCAATCGTCAACGCGGTGCTGATTGTATATCGTTAAACAAATCACAGCGAGCAAGGAGCAGAAAAAATAAATGCAACGTTCAAAGCTACACGTGCATATGTGAGACAGACACCCTCAAGACCTGATGTGCTTTGATGACAAGCAAAACATACTGTTTGATCAAACATGCCACATGTAAGGTCAAAACACACATCTTACTGCCGAATTCCCGAACAAGGCGATTGATGAACTGCCAACCGTGGCTGCAACCTTGCATCAGGCGGAACACCCCGTTTGCAGGTGAAAGTGGTGGCGGTAGCTATATCAAATTCAAGCAGGGAACATGTTGGCTACAGGCATGTCCACGGTTTAAGAAAATTGTTGCTGACTTTTAAATGCACAATGCTGTGATTAGAAGTATTGAGCTCATAGACTGATGACACTGCTTACATACAGGTAAGTAGGTACGGTACCTAATGTAAACCTTAATTCTGCACACGAACCTTGTTCAGTGGAGGGCAATCATTCCAAACCCTGTAAACCACGGGTAGCGTGTAGAAACCCTTCTTCTGGTACGGCGGCATATCCTTAGTCAGCGATGCAACGACCTCCACACATGCGCCTATATGCGCGACTTCGAGTGCATCTTCTCGCGCTAGTAGCTCTGTGCGGCAGTTGACAATGCTTGTCTCCCGATTGTATGGTGCTATGCGCAGGTGTGTTGCGTCCACCAATCCTGGGTATGGTGAGATTGTAGGAAGTAGGCATGGGAGACGAAGCTGCCGTGTTCGCGTATAAATCTGACTATAAGCCATACAGAAATACACGCAATTTGGAGCTCCGAAAGGGAAATATACTGACGCTGTAAACATCATCGAACAAAACCACTGCCCAGTGCACCATCACGAACACGATTATCAAGCTAGTAAGACACGTGATTGATGCCTAAAAAGTTGATTGGTAGTTGTCATGGTGCTGTCCCTTCCCCATACACCTGTAGGTGAGCAAAAGACATATGGCAATGGATCTGATATGTCCAGGTAGATGCACAGGTACAAGTCAGCAAAAACGTACCTATCAAACGCTGCGTGCCATACACTCGGTATCGCTCATCTTCAATCAGTGTGCCTGAGCAGACCTTGCACACTGAATGCGAAGGGTGGCAACTAACCACAACAACTGCCTTACACGTGTCCACCTCGCATACCAACCGCATCGATCGTGTATAGGGAATGTAATCTGAGATGTCGAATATGATGCCACTTATGCGCACAAGCCCTCTTCTCTCGTATGCCTGTCTGCCTGAATTGTATCTCCCTGTCTTTTCCAGCTGCCGCACAACACCGCCAAAATGATGTAGTTGCATAGACAGTAGCAAGCGTTGACCATACATAGGACCGGTCAGCATCAAATGTGTGCCTACAAGGCTCGCGAGCACCGCGCTAAGAGTACTCCGAAACTCGTAAGGGTTCTGCAACAGGCTCCGGCATGCATCTGGAGCATTGCTAGAAAAATCTACCAGATCGAGACCCAGAGATATGGGCACAATGTGCAGCTCACTATTCGCAGCGCCAACCCTCTGGACATGCGCGTAGCATTGTTCAGACAAATCTTGCAACAACGCGGCCTCATTGATATTGCTTATCAAGTAGGTACATAGCTCCTCGTACAAATTGGTGGCGGTCTCTGCGTCTGCCAGTAAATGTGGTGCTGTCAAATGCCCCTGTACGCTAGTCGAGTCCTTCTGACTGGTAACCACCTCAGATGGTATCGACTGGTCGACTACTGCGGATACACTATTCAACATGCCAGAAAGTACACTATCTTCTATGGCATCCATATTGTTCAACGTTTGTTCAAATATCCCATCGTTAACGTCAGTGCACTCATCTCCTCTCTCAACACTACCGATACGGCGGAATAAAGACTCGCCACCACGAGTGCATTCCGCACTACCATGCGCACTCGGTGGCTCACTTTGTGTATCACCGGAGGGCTGCGCGTGATACCTGAATCTTTCCAACTTAGAAATTGTGCGTGCTCCTAGATTCGTGATAATCGAAGAGGCTTGTATTGTACTTGGACTGTCAGGAGTCAAAGACAAGCGGTTGCACTCAAGCATCTCATTGCGCTCGGGTGTATGAGCCTTTGCATGTTGAGTATTGCGTTCCCTATTTGAAGCCATCGGTTTGAGTTGCTTCCTACTATTACTCGCTATCATCGAGTCAGAGTGCGTATCTACTTCTTCGCCAATGCTATCATCACCACTGACATTGCTCAACATTGACGGTGTTGAAGGTTGCGTGAGATCCGGCACCACCGATGTGTCATGTGTAGGTATACATCCCACTGAGCTTATAAACTTAACGGAGTGTGTCTGTGTTTGCGGCTCTTGGCCTGGCTGTGAAATAGCGTGAGAGCCTCTTGGCGGATGTTCAGCAGCTCCTCCGCCCGTGCAATTTTCTACCAACAGTTTGTCATGCACACATACACGCTCCTTACGAAGCTTGTTGATACTCGACACTCGCTTGCCGAAAGCATCCGATACATAATTGCTGACCGAACCAGATCCAGCGTCTTTCGATAGCGTTCGAGTGAGGGACACGCCAACAGATTTCTCATGGGGTAACCAGGGAGTTTCTATATCATCCTTGAGCATTTGCGGTACAATGATTTCTGTACTCGCATAGTCATCTATCTTCACTGGCGTATTACTCGCCGGGACAGATACAGACTGCTCCACACAATCGACTGAAGCGTTTTCCAACCCGTCATTAGAGCTTGATTCGGAATTTTTGCCATTTGACGTAGCATTTGTGTAAGTATCCATATTTAGTTCACCACATTCCGCAGTAGTGTCCCTTGGTAGTGCCGACGATATGAAGGATGCTCCGCTGGTTACTGTGCATTCGGAGTCATGTGGAGAAGCCAGAATGTTTGTGCAGTTGCTCAGGCTACGCGTAATGATGGCGGTACTCCTCAAATTATCGATACCTCCTTGGTCACGCGCCATACCGTTTGCAGCTGGTAAAGAACTGTCAAACACGAATCTACTGGATTGGTCCATCTCGTCCACTCGTGGTGTCCCGTTTCTGGCCGTCACGCTGCGGTAGTCTATTGCAGGTGCTGAACGAACTACCTGTACCAAACTTCCTTCATTATTTACGCAGTTGCTATCGGCATGATTTGGCAAGGCTTCGTCTATACCACTTCTCGACACCCTGCTTAACTGCTCGTTATAGTTTTCACTCGCACCTGTCTGGTTTGCTGTTTGTCCTAAACCCAAATCCTCGTGCAGTGAAACCTTACCATCCCTTAGCTGCTTGAAAGTTTCGTCAGATACATTAGAGTGCGGATCTGATGAGTTGCCAAGAGTAGCGCTCTTGGCTACATTATTCGTATATTTGTGCAACGTTTCGGTCGCAGTTGATCGTCTTCTAGGCTGCAGTGGGACGAACTTCTTGCAGATTGTCTGCCTCAAACACTGAGTCGGCACGTTGGTAGTTTGCGAGTCCGACATCCTCTGTTGTGGCAGTACGTAAAAATGCTGACATTAGCATAAGTGAATTGTCGACTGTCAGCGGTACATTTGACGCTGTGATGACAGCTACATAAACACAGCCAGGGTGTGATCACTTGTAATACAAATAGAATCCTCATGTCAAGCATCGATACCAGACCCATTTGATAAGTCAGCCGTACTTGGCATGGGAACGTCAGTCGGGGACAAGCTCATCAGTCGAAATCTCATCCCCTGATTACATCCCAAGGGCAGCTGTGAGATCGAAAACAATACCACAAAGTACAACTGCACACTTGACGTAAATAACACCCACGAAATCTATAAACAAGAAAAACCTTGATATGCGCAGATCTTGTGCGTTACATCTCTCGCCACTGAACTAAGCCAGGTGAAAACAGACAAGTGTTTTGGCTTGACATTGAAATGTTGTCATGGAACATTTCCCTACGACGTGCGCAGTATAATACGTCGTAGGCCGTCGCATAGCAATTGTTGTTACCGTCAGATGAATACATAGTTTTAATATATCACAATGAACACCAGCCATTGTAGTGTCCCTTGGGTCATGATTTGAACTAGCGTACAAGAACTCTCACAGACTCCATGAGGACTACACTTTAGTGACGCATTCGATTCCTTCAACTCAAAAGCTTGTAAGCCGAGAACAGACCGGTCATGCACGCTAGACATCGAGCTCGCCCAAGCCAGCTACAGACTAACGATACTCACTTGCATGGTAATGAGCTCGTCCACGCTTCCTACAGATTAATCACACACGCTCCACAGTCATTTCGAGAATAACTGCGATTTGTGCATAAAATCTCATCACACTTGGGATCTAACATAGTTCATTTACCTTCTAATCCTTTTCTCTATTGCAAGAAATAAAAAAAGATGATTCTCGTTGCAAGGGCTGAATGGATACTCGGTAAGCAACGTTTCGTAATATATATTAGTATTTAATCATGATATTTCTCTAACACATACAAATAATAGTGGAATGATTATTCAATAACGTATCGATTGTACAACGGCCAATATTCATAAAGAAACGGAAGGCGCCGTCAGATTAATGCAGACCGACTCAGCGAAGCTCAGGTATCACCACGACTTGTATGGCAATAGCTGAGAGCCTAGTTCATAGGTTCGATACGAATACTCACAATATTCCCACTGATTGCCCGCATACGAATACGTTGCTTATGTAGCCCACATCATAGCATGTGCAGTGTATATGTCTACATACTACGTAGTTCATTTATATATGTAGTTATCTCAATACTAAACCCCCCAAAAGTCCGTACAAATTCAAAATGTTATGTATTACGTGTGGCCTCACTATGCGCAACGCGACTGTGAGTGGTGGGATTTCATCAGCCCGCCAAAATTTAATTCAGAGATTGCGTACAGATTCATAATTATTACACCCGTGGGGCCGTGTTATAAATACCCATCCACTCGCTTCAATATGTACTACTACTATTTATAACGTTCCGATATTAATACGAACGCACAGTTTGTGAAGTGTATGCAGATAACGGCTTTCAGACCTCAGATTCCGGACGTGAAAGTCTGTGCTTTTTTAGTATAAAGTAGTCAAAGTGTATAAAGCCTAGGTAGCCAAATCACTATAGCGTGCTTATATGTAATTGTCAATTACTATAGCGATTAGAAGCGGTTTTCAACGCCGCACGCTTACGACATTATGGCCAAGAAGGCACGCGCACAAAAGCGTGCACAGCGGGAAAAGGAAAGTCCAACCAGCAAACGTGATAGTAGCGAGAATTCTGAGGCTAGCGTGTCCGAATGCGACAAACACGTAGATGAGACTATAAAGGTTAATAATGTGCGCCGAAAAATCACACACGTAACAAAGAAGATTCCCGAGATGCAGAACAAATGCTACGAGCTTTGTCTGACATGCTGCGAGCTACTTCATGGTGATATTACAAGCGGTGACAATCTTGAAGTGGATGATATTGATGCACTCTTAGCAGGAGAGGATAGTAAAGAT
Source organism: Sphaeroforma sirkka (assembly GCA_001586965.3). NCBI lineage: Eukaryota > Ichthyosporea > Ichthyophonida > Sphaeroforma > Sphaeroforma sirkka. Next base: position 74,653 of record LUCW03000377.1, on the reverse strand, counting down.
GGAGGCGGTAAGGTGTGCATGGTAGAAGAACACATTGATCAAAAACGCTCTCACCACGTGACATACCGAATAGACAAGCGCGATGTGTGGTGCTACAAATGTGGGCACAGTGTGGACCCACGGAACTCGACTGTACGTTCACTGGATCAAGTAGTTACTTTGATACACCAGAACCTAACCTTCTTGGGGGAACTACGGCGCACTACCAGTTCACAGACCATGCAGAGCACGCCTGTAAGTGTAGGCCCTGCTGCAACGTCACGGACTATCTCAAAAACTCGACAAAATGCTGACCAAGAAATTGAAGGGGCATCTAGGAGCGGTATGATCAATCACATGCCAAGTTGTACTTAAATAGTGATTATAGTGATCCTCTTCGCGGGTAGATCTGCATAGCCGTATTCATAGTCAATAGTGTGTTCGCTTTTCCGTGATGTGTCTATATAGCTGGCAGCCACGCATAATATGTGTATATCGTCTCATAATTTTAGTACTAGGTGTACATACATGCATCTGTATGTCAACGCAACTTAGGATAGACAAGCCTGCGTAAGAGACAGAGTATAAACAGTGTTTCAAAATTGGACACGTGCAGACGATGTAGTTCTCAAATGCATCAACTGGAGATTTTTGTATAGCGTTTCGTTACAACAGGAGCATCTTCTTGCTGTTGAGTTGCCTTACGTCCTTCGACACCGTATTGCGCAGGTAGCTCATCGAAGCACAAACCTGTAGCATCGCCATTTCACGGCATAACACATTCGTTGGTCACTGTGTCATCCTTCCTGATTCTACTTCATGCACACACCACCTGCGCTCTTGCAGTCACCGGTTTGATTAATCTGGGCAACACATGCTTCTTCAATGCGGTCATGCAGAACATCTGCCGGGGGGCTGGTGTAGCTCAGTACTTCTCACATACCCGCGAGAAACGGGTCGACTGTGTGGATGGGTTCTGGCTCACTAGCGGTATCGAATCGAAGGACAATAATACAAGTGTGAACGATGATTCGAAAATGGGCACCGATTCGAACTCACGCCCACAGTGGAAAGGCAAGTCCAAAGTCAATAGCCTGGGTGGTTTGGTTAAGAACTATGTTGAACTTGATGAGTATCCGTGGCCAATAATAGACACGTTCCGAACTTTGCTATCGGACATGAACGGCACTTCGACCAAAGGCACCGCCAACCCGAAACGACTATTTTTGGAGCTGGTTAAGATCGCGCCACACTTTGAGGGCTACCATCAACAGGACAGTCATGAAGCACTCAGGTATCTAATGGATGGATGGCGAACGGCTGAGAATGAGCGTAGGATGCAATGCGTGCCAGAGAAGTTTAAGATTAAAGGTATGGTGCTTTGTAGGGCTATAATGATGTTAGCGGTGCGCTTGATTGGCATTTGCAATAGCTTCATTAATAACGATTGTACTTGTAGTAGAACTAAGTGCTGTTGACTATAGAGTTCGTTAAAAAGTTACATTGTAATAGGGTACGTATCTGTGGACCCTGATGATACAGTATAAGATCGCACGCACAAGCCCACAATTATACAATCTTCCATTGCTCTTCACATCAAATCCCTGTCTGTTACAAAATATAAGACAATATACTCTACAGCTGCTCATATATGTCCTGCATTGGAATTTGTCGAACACTCGAAACTACAGGCATGCGGGCCGAAGAACTGGGCTCATTTGTAGATACCCTGTACGGAGGGAGAACGTGCAATACAGTACTCTGTCACACGTGTCAGAAATCGTCTGTGATGTCCGAGAACTTCTTCGATCTTTCGTTACCGATGCCCAAGGTATAACTCTTATGTGAAATAAGTAACGCACTGCAGACGTCGTTGACTTGCTTCATCAACTCAAACTGAACGTCGTATATACTTTTTAATCGTGAAAATATCTGTAATGTAGTATCCGTTGGCTTCGGCTTTTTTTGACCATATTACAAAATACTCAATATGTGCGTGTTGCGCACCCACCAAAGGGTGCTTTGCTTTTTGCTGTGTATGTGTTCAATTTGCTTATGACTCTATTCCATGACTAAACTCGTACAATGTATATCCAGCTCGATTACAGTGATAGCTATGAATCTACTACAAAAACTACCGGTAGCGTATCCCGCTTGAGTAAACATCAGAAGAAGGTGGCGGCACGCAACGAGAGGAAGCAGAACGCAAAAGGCAAGCGAGCTAATCGGAAGAAGACCGCCGCACAGACACATACATCTACAACTGAGAACGCGCCTGAGGCTGATCACACTGTTGCCACGGGAAATGTGGAGGAGAATGATCGTGTATCTGAGACAAATAATGCAGCCGAATCTGAGCGGCCAAGAGAGGCTAATCGACCAATCGATTATGTGCAGGTACCAGAGGCCGCCCAAATATCTGACACCCCTAGTACTTCTGGGACTGCTTCGATGTCAACCACCTCGATGTCTGCAGAACCAACAGAATCTGCTATCTCGGCTGATGATGATTTGGTAGGCTTCTCAAGTGATATTGCCGTCGAAAACATATATGAAGGAAGTGAAGATTGTAGTCGTGCCGATCCCGTAGATGACGCTTACACTGGACAGGAGTCTAAGGCTGATATGAGCGTCATCGAGACGAGTGTGATAGCTGATAGTTCGGGTGCTATCGAAGCAGCCGGGAATATTAAGGGGAAGGAAAGTTCAAAGGATATAGCTGAAGTGGCCTTGACCAATAGTCGAAAAGTATACAGCACCACAGCCGCTGTTTGTAGAAGTGACAAAGCGGATTGTGAACACGAAGTTGTCACCGTTTGTGCGAACATGGAAGCCAATGCCATTGTGAATAACATTTGTCGTGCAGAATGCAATGATGACGATAGGGGGCCAATCAAATCCGCGATAAAGGCGATAAGTAGCGCTGATAAATTTGAGAATGACCATGGTGACACATTTGAAGACACTTCCATTAATAATAAGCAAGTGACGGTAATTGAGTCTTTAGAGGTAGATGAAGGCGTTGAGATTGAGCAGTCAGCACGTGATGCCAGTGCTGCGACTGGAAAAATCATCTCAAGCACAACAAGTGGGAGCCCTGATACGGGTGGATCTATAACAGTGGCTGAAACGTGTCTAGTGGAGGAGGATGGGTGCGATAGGAAGCGGAAATATGAACAGCAATCTCGGACGATGCACACGCACAATTCCGCCACCGATAGTACCCCTACGGAGAGTCAGACGCAAGCAGTGGAAACGAGCGTCGCTCAAAGCGTTGCCTCGGCGAACAATACGATGAACGAAGGTGCTCCAGTATGTATTAGTGGAGTTGATTATGTTGTGAATCTCCCAAGTGATACTGTCAAAGAACACGTGTCGACAAGTACAATCACTGAGCAGACACTCCGGGACGAAAGTGGAGAAGATGTAGTATCAACTGTCCCTGTTGACAGTGTATTGGAAAGTATGCCATCGGACAGCACGCACTCTGGCGAGCACCTGACACAACCAGACCCCGAAGCTGCCAGTGCTCCAGCGAAAAACGAGAATGCTGCTATACGGCCGGACGAGGCAAATCACGCCGTAACGATTAAGAAGGAGTCACTGGACTGCGAAGATAGCTCGCCTACAACAAGTGATCAGGATATTAGTGCAGAAACAACGCCTAGCAAGGCTAGTTCAAGTAGGCGGCAGAGCTTACCTCGTACAGCCGGACTAAATCCAAACGCTAGGACATCCCCCAGTGCGAAATCTTCGGGCTTGGGAGGCCTGTCTCTTGGTGCCTGCCTGAACGCTCTTTGCTCGCCGGAGGAGCTGGTCGAAGACAACCGGTATGCAATCACTTCTAGCTCCTAATGTGTGTGTGGTATATTGAAGCCTGTATGGTGTTGCATTTTAGGTAGTATACAAACACTTCTAGTTCCTAATTCAATGTCTCTTCTATTTTTAATTTGTGTGATGTTGTATTTTAGGTGTGCGGACACGTGTAAAGTTTGTACGAGATAGAGGTATACTCTTGTTTTTGGAAGTTGGGTGTTCGTTATCACGATTTTTCTATTCATCTGCGAACATGTGTGTGGTAGTGTATGTCGACTCATAACTACAAGAATGTATTATTGTGAGTGAATGACAATATGTACCGCTTTCGTTTATATTACGTATCTCTCATGCATCATTTGCTGTGTCTATTCCGGTCTTGAATCATTAGTTATTTCTCAGTTTTACCATGAGATACCACCTTTCGTCATTGGTACAGGAGAAATTTTGCACTCATACTGAAATTGTTTGTTGCCCTGACAGGTACCAATGCGAAACATGCAAGAGTCTCAGGGAAGCAACAAAATGGCTGCTGGTGGACAAAATACCACGCATACTAACAATTCATCTGAAACGCTTCGAGGCGAGGGGCATGCGAATGAGCAAAATTACAGACCATGTGGATTTCCCTCTGGTATTAGATCTCACTCAGTTTTGTAGGTACGTCTACAGCGAATTCTCACCTTCACGCATGTGGACTCCTTTACATATTCACGAGTTCTGTATTTACATATGGCAATACGATGTGAATGAGTCTGGGCCTGCTAGTGCTACGTTATGCTTTTAGTCCATATATATGCGAAGTCGAAAGGGTTAACGAGGTGTTCCGTGCTTGTATTTTGATATACACGTCCATAATGTGCAAACTAAATAGCCGTTATCGCGTCATCGACAATTATTTTCTTGTAAGATGGGCAACCCTGCCGGTCAGTAGTTGCCACAAGGTACATTTTACTCAATCCTTAGTCCGTTGGAGTTGTTAGATCACTGCTTACTAATCTTCTGTCACGATACTGGTTTAAAATATTGAGCAAGTGCATGGCTATCCAGGGGATATGTCCACCCAGTCAAGAACCCATGCAGAGAGTCAGACGTTGGCTATGATACTCACAGACTGCCAGTGAACCGATCATCTCATATATACCCCGCAATAAACATATATTGACTTGTATCTTCTCACAATACTGTTTTACTTCCTAACAGCCAAACTTGTCGAGACCCGGACGGCAAAGTAATTTCACAGGATTCTGCCGTACAGTACAAACTGACAGGCATCGTGGTGCATGATGGGGGTAGCTTAAGAGGTGGCCACTATACAGCGTGTCTCCGCAATAAAACATCGACAGGTTGGACGTATGTTAGCGATACACACCATCGGGCTATAGATGAAAGTAAAGTGCTGGCATCTCAAGCATCGATCCTATTCTACGAGCTAATGTCATGAAAGAGTGGGATAATTAAAAGACATCAGTGAGACTTGGTTCGTTTTACTATGGTTTTGTGATCGTGTGGTCCTTATCTATACGCTTATCTATGCGCTAGCTTGGTTGCGTAGTTTTTTTTTTAATTTGCCCAATCTTTTCAATCTGTTCATGAAAATGGTCATACTGTATGTGAATAAATAGGTAACCATGGAGAATGACGCATAGCTGTAGAGTATTATCACCGATCCTGATAAATTGACTCGAACTCCGGGATGAGAACCACATATGCGGCCTTTGCTGGGTCAAATACACATATCCAGGTTTTATTTAACATGCTTCCGAAAGTCAGAGTTCTTTTTCAGTTCTAATTGTTGCCTGCATAAGTGCCTCAATGCAACAACAGACTTCTAGAAAGCAGTGACAATCGGGGTCTGCAACGTTACATTGTTTCGGGTTATGAAACGAATTCGTACCTTATTACCATGCGGAGAGGATACGAACGACCCTCACACTCGTTCGGGTCACCTTAGATCAGTATATTCATAATTATAAATTAAGTCATTTATTTTAATGCCCGATGCTTTGGGACGCTAATTGTTCGCACAGCCGTGCTTCTTATTCTTCATAGCTCATGTATTCCACCCATGTCTTGGATGTGGATAAACAGTATGACATTCTGTTAGCTGTATTGTTTGTACGAGTCTTTGCCCAGCATGTGTCTGTTTCACGTGTCTCTATTCTATACGGGTCTCTTTCATTTGCTTGTCTCACTTTTTTTGCATATATCTGTTTTTGCAAGTCACCTTTGTCTCTGCATGCAGCTATTCCCTATTTTCTATCTACTCTTTTACATGTCTCTTTGCTCTACGTCTGCCTATTCTGTTCATGACATCTATTCTTTGCATATTAAGTCGCATATCCCCAATGTTTGCATCCTACGGCACCCTTGGTCTTGAACGCACGTGGTTACACATTCACTTGCGCTGTCACACACTCGACCATGTGGTCAACGCATTGGTGTGCCCACAGACACGGACAGACCCTTTCCGGCTTGATGAGTCTGAGAGGAATGCACGGAGTTTCCGACGATGTGGGAAACATCCTAGTGCCAGTGAACTTGCTATTTGGCAAGGTTGTGAACTAGATACCCTTAAGGGTCGGTGCGTGTAGCTAATCCACACGGAGCTCCTAGTTTCACACCGCGATTCTACATTTGGCGTGACCTCGGTACACTACCCTTTCGTTGCAAGCAATCGCACACGGCTTCAGGCGTACGCATACGTACACACGTGCATACCCCAACAAGGCTAACGCGTGATGGGTGAGCAACGGACGAACGACGCCAGAGCTCCTCTAGCCAATGCGAGCTCGTAGCGCAGCCGAAATTCAAAATGCTTTTGATGGATTGCACTCCCGTGCAAACAGGTGTGGTATCTGCAACAATGAGTATCTTCACAGACACCAATACCGACCACATCGCCAGTAGAGTATTGTCAGTGCTCGTCTGGCCTACATGTGATATACATGCTTGTGCTCAGGTACCAACCCACCAAGACTCGTCGGGCTGTTGCCAATTGACCGTTCACCAGCATCCACAAAGCTGCCAATCAATCCTCACACGAATTGAGGGTGGCAACTACGCTGATTTATGAATCTGCTGGCCCATGCTACCCCCATCATAGCCTCGGTGCTCCATCATATTCATTGAACCCTCATGCACGTGCACAGGATTGTGCGACTGATCGCGATCGGGTATCTCTATGATTGACGCACTGTCATACCCATCTAGAATCGCAAAAAGAGCAAGTAAGTAAATAAAACTAGCACGGCTCACTCGGATAGTAGTTGTAACCCTTTTTCGATGTCGAAATTTACATGCTGTAGTAGGTAGGTGCATATGAGTGCTCGACTAATATTTTTCAAACTCGCTTGAGATGTGAACACCGTTTCTGATGGTATTTTCTCAATCGGCATTTTTCACAGCTACTACATCTTCGAAATCCAACTACTCTTCTTTACGACTGAAAACTCTGCTCCGATAGACTCAACGCCACTCATTCGGAATTCCACTCATGCAAATAGTTCACAACTGGGATACACGTAAACTGGACTATCGGTATACTTTTCTGAAATATGTCCGTAAAAACTATGCGAAGGATATAACTATGCCGTAATTTGGTAACTTGCACTTATTTTCTGATACTTAGCTAAAATATATCCGTGTAAAAACTATGCGAAGGTTGTTTAGTGCGATATAACTATGCCGTAATTAAGTACCTTGCACTTATATAATCACAAGTTCAAGTTCGAAAAATATTTGACATAAAGATACCTTTGTCACCTGCGGGCAATTTGTGTCGGTAACGAACGATATGTCCGAGCTCTGATACGTTCGACTCCTTGCAGTATCTGGCCAGCCGCTTCCATTTGGGTGCGAAATAGACCAAAATTAAAGGCAGCGAAATCTGGTGGTGCAACTCTTTTCCAGAAGTGGGCGTATTTTCCTGTGGGGTTGAGAGTGAAGTGTTGAAAAGGACCAATATACACTGTATTAGAGGGAAAGTGCTGCAAGTAATTGTGCACCCGCTCCAAATTAATCAGAGATGCGCCCATGCATGCCTACTTTCGACAAAACGTGCATACACGCACATGACAATAAGAGTTGTTACTTACTCTGCTATGTGATTTCGATATCTCTGAGTCGAAAATCTTTGTCAGAGGCGGATTGCGCAATGCAGGATGAATGGACTTCTTAAGAATCTGCTGAGTCTGTCTTAGGACACCGTCGATTTCTGCGATAATGTCAACGTCTGATGAATCTTCTCCAAATGGATCTACATGTGCGTAAGCGCTGGAAACAACCCACGAAACAAATGCAATGATCAGGAAGTGGTGTACGTCGGTTAATTACCCCGGATCTACGTAGAAACACTGCACGCACTTCTGACTTTCAAATCAAAACAGTGGCAAAGCAGATATTATAGATACATTTTGAACAACTACGAGAGTAAAATAAAACGATAGAAAACGGTTGTATAAAACTGCTTATAGGCCCAACAATACATGACGATCTTCACGGACTAACCCTGAAGTTCACAAGCTATGCCTTATTGAAATCTTGAATTTTTTTTGCAACAGAGGACAGGACTAGATAGTGACCAGCGTAAGAATCACTTTATGTAGAAACATTCTTCAATCTTGCATTCAGGATAACAATAACTTTACTATGAGATGCATATGTGAGCGCACATGGTCGATATACTATTCACCGAAAGCAAGTAGTGAGTATCCCGAAAGCATGATACATGCAAACTCAATTAAACAAGGTATGCAGCCACAAATGACGTATCAGAAACAACACGCGCCGTTGTCAGTATCGTGCGTTTACATATATTGCACACCATGTTACTTACATGCAGGATAGGCCCATGTAAGCGAACAGCACCACGATGTATGGCAAAAACACGATCCATGCTTTCTCGGGCTTCTCTGGTATGTATGCTGTGCTATATGCCAGCAGCCCCAGCCAAGAATGAAGAGTCATGACCAGGAAGTGATAGTAACCGAGGGGTGGCGGGAATCTCTACGATGGAGTTGCAATTCGAAATACATGGATTATAGTGAGTACGCGGAGTGCTTTGGGTGCATTCACAATCGAAATGAAGCTATTTGTGTGGCAACTTTGCATCCGATCCCAGGTATGTGTTTGCTTGATATCTATGCAAAAAAAAAATATGAAATCAATTGAAATGATCAGCATTTCCCGAATAGTAAACTCAAATCGTAGTTACCTGTACATCCTGCAGCATGGAAGTGTTGGCACGCATGGCCATTATACACTCCTGCATTTCACGAACAGACACCTTCAGGGTGCCCTCGTCTCTAGCCATCTCCAGTGAATCAAACATCCATGACGCCAGCAAATTAGTGGCTTTACCTCTGAATGTCTACAGTACCAATAAGGAACAAAATTGATATGAGTCAAGGAGCTTTATCCTATAGGAGAAGAAGTACTTTCATACAAGTGGTCAGTATTGTTCTATACACATGGTCACCTATCCGCAGTTGCAAAATGACCTTGTGCCCGCTCGTAAAACCGCGTGTGTACCACTTTGATCTCGATTTTACAAAATAGAAGTAGCCATATGGCATCGAATATAGGTTAAAAACGAGTACTACTCGATTTGCATCGGATATGCTACCGAAATGGTGAATAGGAATAGATGCGCATCTGATTATATTGAAGATAGCCATCTGAGCATACTACATAAAGTCTACCAACACAAAGAAGTGCAGCAGCGAGCGCAACAGAAGTAGATTGGGCTTTGACAAAAAAGGTACACAAATAGATCCCAAATCGCAATTGGTTCTTTATTCGTGCCTGATTATACAACCTGCACAAAGATCTATGAACTGCTCTGTCATCGCGCCGAACTTATATCGACATAGCAATGAGTGCATATCTTACATATTGCTGAGTGTATTGTCTAGCTTTGAGTCCGTCGAATAAAGTTCTCGGACTTCCAATATCCACAGAATATGATCGAAAATATTTACATGTTTTGGGCTAATGTATGCGTATGTGTGTGTGTGTGTGTGTGTGTGTGTGTGTGTGTGTGTGTGTGTGTGTGTGTATTCAAACGTTCATGCATGCGCGAGAAGAGACACAAGCGCGTATATATTGATATACTGATATGCAGATTTCAATATTCACATACGTATTTGTACCACATGAGCAAATAAATATGTAAATGTATGTTTAATCCTGCACGAATATGCTACCTATGTATGAAAGGATAAACTTCCGCGAAAATTTCCTTACATACATACACATTTTCGCTGTACAATAACATGTTTATGTCCAACAACATCTTCTATGTATAGATATTTACTTCTATACAAAATTCGTGAGACTCACAAGCGTGCTTGTAATCGCATATGCAAACAGACAAATCAAAATTTAATTACAGGAAATCACATGTTTGAACTCTGTATCTGTACTTCGTACTGGGCACCAGACTATCGGTTTACAAAGTGTCCGGCAATCAAATATCGGACCTTGGCACATTTGGGTAACAATTCTGCACTCGTGCTCATACATCTTGCAACTGAAAAGTCTGATATTGAGAGCGAAATAACTAAACAGTACACAAACTTTGCGTACGTTTTTGTATCAGATAGGTACCTTCAATGTAAATGTGAGTGCTTTAGTGGCAGATGAAGTCGTACCAGTGTAGGTACACATAGCTTAAATGCTCGAAGCGGACAAAGTTTTCGTACTTGATTCATTATGTGTACTCTGCTTTCCACATACTTGGTTGCCGAAACTACACTACAGCACACGTATTTTGCGCAATCACGCCGTGAAATCTTACATACCTTCAGTATTTCAGTCTCTTCCAGAGTGAGTATATTCTTCGCGATCAGGTAATCCCAGTTGGTGACATTGCCCATCGTATAATAGCATATATGATTCATTGCGTTACCATATCTAGCTAATTGCTGAGCGCGTGCCTCGGCACTCTTCCCTTTGAACGTACACACGGCCATACTCACGATGTTAAACAAATTGCCCCCCACTGCGATCATCATCTTCACTTGGTCGTTGAATCGGGACAGTACAGTGTTCAAAAATATCACCATTCCGAAACTCACTAGCGAACCTACTATTGCTAGCGTGCTTGCTGGTATCAGCGGGGCATCGTCAATATGAAGTAGACCTGTTACGCGCATTGCGATAAACATCAGATTCATTCCCAAGAAAAACCAAAACCAGCCGTTAAAGAGAACATATTCCCACAGTGTACCTTTGTACCGAAGCATCGACTGTGCTGGTCGCTTAGCATCGTAGGAGACAACCATGATTTCATATATTTAATTTACTGCTAGTTCAGTGCGTTACTTCTTCTCTCGATGACTGTTTCTCAGCACATATGTGAGAATATGATAATACTATGAACATATCAGTGTGGCCAGACGCATGTGAAGTGTGTAAATATGAGGTATCCTGGGCATTTCTGAATCGTTCAGATTCCAGTTTCCATCATTCCGACAAGTCGACAACTGTAGTCATCTCTGATGTTTTTATTTGTAAATACTATGTAAATATTTACGCCAAGAGGCAAGACCGCAAAAGGTTATCCGTTCGCCACATAGGGCTGTTTTAGACTGACAGACGCCAGTCGCCATTCGCCAAGTACCCGCCTCTAAATACTCTCTCTACTCTATCTCTCTCTCTCTCAGTCTCTACTACATAGCTCTCTCTCTCTCTCTCTATTTATAACTAATAACACCCCCCCCACCCCCGCCCCCGGCCCCAGCCCACTGCCCAGATACTATTTTAGCTGTTTATATACTTTTTGCAAAAATATGTATATGCAGTACAGTATGTATGTATGCCTGGTCAGATGTATATGTGTACAGTTGTACACTGAGAGACACTGCTCCGCGACTCCGCGAGTCCTTGATAAGCATTTTTTTTTTAAATCATAAAATGGAAATGACGCACAAATATAGATATTTATGACGCTTTTTTAACATTTTTATTTCTATATAAGTTTTTTATAAGAAAAGATCTGCTTATGTAGTAAATATGTAAATAAATACTGCGGCCTTCACCCTTGGGCCTTCGCCCTTCGGACATCCCCAGTTCCCCACCTTCTAAAATAAATAGTATTTATATAGAGAACAAATCAAAAGGGAGCTAAAAAAAATTTAATACAAAAACAAAATGAAACAAAACAAAACAAACCTTTTTTGACAGAATTCTGTCCCTAAATATTTACATACACCGTCTTCACATGATCCTAAATAATGAAGAGATAAATATTAAATAGTCGGATATCAGCCGTCTGGGGTGAGATCCATCAGCCAATCAGATACAATGGTGAAACAATATCAGGCTAAGCAATTCAGCAGTAGATTATGAAATAGAATAGGCTGAATAGCCCTCCACTAAGTCAATGAATAATACAGATATTAAAACTGAAAGACTGAGTAGTCACATCTCACAAGTGATGAACTGTGGTCACAAGTCACAACTCTCACAAGTAATAAATTATCAAATTGCAATAGCGGCTATACTACTGTATAAACTTAAAAGACGCTGATAATAAATACAGTCGGCACTCGGCACTTGGCACTTTACCGCTATAAAGTAGTTTAAGAATACAACAATTGTAAACTTCGATGGATATTTCTATTTTTAAACTATGTTATATAAACTAAGATACAATTTAAGTCAATTTGGATTTAGCAGTTGTAGCTTTTGTAAGAATGATCAGGACTGTTTCTTGGTAAGAGCCTTGATATCCTCGATCACACAGGACGTACCTCTAGCTGTTCTTTATTAAATAACTTTCACCAGAAGTACTAAGTGTTCATGACCACATGTCCAATTTATAGCTATACATAAGAACGTAAGTCAAAGAACGTAAGTCAATTAAGTAGTAGTTCAGAGATTATAGAATTTAGTTTATAATATCTTACATCTACTATCGTCTCAAATATCGTCTCAAATAGGTCCAGGTAAATGAGTCATACTAAATACTCAGGCTAGTGGAGCCAACAAAGTGAAGATAGAACACTTTGGAAATATTGGAAAAAGTATTCGTATTAAATTATTTTAAATACAAATAAAAACCATAATGTTATCTCATTTGATCTTGATATTTTAGACTGACCGGAGGCCGTATTTCTACATAGCCCCCAGTAGCTTTTAGGACTACGGACGTACGTGAAGATACGATCTAGTTTGTAAAATGAAAACTAAAGTAAAACGTTTTCGAGTCAAAGATTCTTGTTGTACTCTATGTCGTTTAGTATATGTTCCAGTACCCATTTCCGATGTAGGCGCCTTACGTTTATTACTTAGTAAGGTAATATCCAAAGGTTGTTCTTCATTAGTAAGTACGTCCGAAGGATTTCTTGCTCTGTTGGTAAGCAGATCAGAAACTTTAGCCAAATATGAAGTAGTGTAAACTTCGATGAAAATTACTACGTTTCAAACTATATTAAACTAAAATACAATTTAGTCAGTTAGGATTTAGCAGTGGTAGCTTGTGTAAGAATGATCAGGACTGCCTCTTGTTAAGAGCCTAAATATCCTCGATCACACAGGGCGTACCTCTAGCTGTTCTTTATTGAATAATTTTCACTAGAAGTACTAAGTGTTCATGACCACTTGCCTAATTTGTAAATAGACATAATAACGTAAGTCACGTTAATACATTAGCTGATATAAATAAAGTTCCATCTGAAGAAAAGTTAAAAAAAGAAAAAGACTTATTGGATTTTGGAGATTGGCGGGAGGACCAAAATCTATAAGTAGTAGTTCGGAGATTATAAAATTTGGTTTATAATATCCTACATCTACTAATGTCTCAAATAGGTCCAAGTAGATGAGTCATACCAAATACTCAGGCTATTGGAGCCATCAAAGTGAATTTAGAACACTTTGGAAATATTGGAAAAAGAGCTTGTACTAAATTATTTAAAATACAAATAAAACCAATGTATTATCTCAATTGATCTTGATATTTTAGACTGACCGGAGGCCTTATTTCTATTGTTATTGGCTAATCAAAATCGTCATTTTACCAGATCATTATTTGCACTGATATACCAGATTATGTACATATGTATGTGAAATGTTGTTCAAAATCACTGATATTTGAACCAGTCAACATTAATGTAACCCAATATTAAATTAGTTGTTTATCATGGGAACCGAGAGCGGGAAACTGACAGGAATATGAGATACAAGATTTATTACACCATATCTTGGCAGGCTATTTTTGAAACTACCATTCCAGCTAGGTTGCAGATACTCTGATCAGATTGCAATGATATCGCATCCTGTCCATTGAATGTAGCATTTAATTTGTCTAATTTGTATACCCTGTTGATATGATCATACTTGGCGTAATCTACTAATGTCTCGGCCGAAACCACCAATTTGCGACCCTGTAAGGCAGATATGAAAGATGCGATCAGCACAGCAAATAATTGATATAAACAGCAGGCGGCCAGGAAGGTATGCAGAAGCATCCCAAGCAGCTAATACGCAAAGTGTAGCTCACCTGTATTGTATCCAATAGCGCATTATATGTTTTTTCGTCAGCATCCACAGCCATCAAAACAAAGGCAGTGGTATCAGGCGTAATCCCACATTTTATCAGCGAGTCTGTTGTAAATGATTAAAAAAAACAACCATAGATGTTATCGCGATGATAGTAAAAGCCGCCTGAAACGGGAACACTTTCGATGAGAACGTACAAAAGCAAATAAACATCACATACCATTAACGTTTCCAGAAGGGGACATGCAGAATACGATCTCACTGTGTAGGTGCTTTGTTTTCAGTTTACCGGCGGTTTCGTGCTGAAGCGCACACGTTGCGGCTGTGTATAGCTGTGTTTGCAATTCAAAACCAATCTTTCAGTCAAGTCTGTTGCTTTAATTCACAGCATAATTGACTGAAGAAGGCGTGAGCATCGGTAACAAGCTTTATATTCATCGTCAATCTCAGTTAAGGGGTTCCCGCGGTCTAGGAAATTGTCTGTTTCTACATAGACGCATATATTGGAAAACAGAATGAGACCGACTCGCAGACATGAAACACGTTAATACCACTATGATCCATTCGCATTGTATTTACATAGTCAATCCTACTGCACATTCACAGATTAAAACTAGCCACATCGTTTTATAATTAGAGAGCGGAAATACTAATTCAAACGATTAACTGTATCCATCTAGTGTATATGTGTTTGCTTAAAGCGAGTATGTCCAAGCATATACGGGTTGCGTACTCACATCTCTCTCAGAGATTGCAGTGATCTAAGTTCAGTAGACTGAAAACAACGTACTTCACTGGTATTTTGGTAAGTTGAATGAAGCTTAGTTGCTAGTAGTTTACAATTTATGAGCCCGTTCCGTATGCTAAACATAGACAAGAGCAGCGACATTTAGGAGTGGATGCCAATTTGTAACCAAATCGAACACACACAGCCAATAGCTATATAGGAAGAAGAAATATATGGGCACAAGCATATACACTCAGCCACAAATAAACACACTCAAACGAACCCCCCTCATATTACACACACATATATATATATATATATATATATATATAAACACATAAAAATACATACATGCATACGTACATATATACATACATACATACACCCACACCAACCACACCAACACACATACACACATTATATATATATATACTTTATGCATATACAAATAAAACATATAAAAATAAATGTGTATATGGATATGAAAAATATATATGAAAATATATACATATATATACATATAGTACACACAATACATCATCATCATCATCACATAATATATATATATATATATATATATATATATATACATACACACACATACACACACACATATTGCATACACGCACCCAAAAAAAAAAAAAACACACACACATCAATATATATATATATATATACATACATACATACACATACATATATACATACATACATACACACATCATAATATATATATATATATATATACATACATACATACATGCATACATACATATCACACATATATATATATATATATATATATATATATATATATATATATGTATACATCTCTCTCTCTCTCTATATATATACATATATATATATATATATTGTTATTTTTGTTGGTATGCATTTACACACACATGAACATTTCAAATTTCCAACTTCTACATACCCCTGTAGCATGAACGGCACCAAAAGAGAGATATTTCCACCGAGAACTTCATTTTATATACATCCGGATCGAAAACAATTTTTAAGAACTATCTGGTTGTGCACTACAATAGTACCTTTCAACTTCACACAGCCTATACCTGTAACGGACTGACTACTATCCGCGCGTCTATGAGAGCATACGGAAAGGTGGAATCATCTTCGTTATTTTCCCTGGCTTTGCTTTTCTTTAATAATTCATCAACGTTCTGTACATCCACGCACAATACATGCAGCAATTTACGGTCAGAAAAGGCCTCGCCAAGGCTGAGGGGTTCCGTTGTCATTGTGTTTGGTCTAATTAATATCGCGATTCCGTGTCCGCATGTGGTGCGTTGTGATGTATTGATGCATATATATATTGTATACAGAAAGCTATGAAGTACAAACTGATATTGTTTCAATTCAGCAATCTGGCTATGAATATAATATTCTAAATACATATACACTAATATTTATAATATTTACACATATGTAGTAATATGTATGTGCATATAAAATACAAGTCGAACGTAAACGTTTTTATAGATGTCGCAAGCCGGCAACTACTCTCAGCTTCACTCATATTCAATTCAAATATATAAAAGTTGAACGTTAAACTGTACTTTATTCTTTCGCGATATAAACGGCTTAACGTATAACGTTTAGTTCGGCTTTTTCAACAGCCGCTCATTTTGAGCAGTTACCTGATATCTCCAAAAGCCCGCCAAAATGAGAGAGCCCATCCCTGGGCGGATTATGGCAACATTAAACATTTCGTTCTTCACATAAATAGTCCCCATACTAATAAATATAAACAATATATTTTTCAACACAAATAGTATAGTTTTAGATATGTATATAGGGTGCACGGCTGCAAGCGGATCGTAGTTGGAGATAACTATCACACCTGCACACTCTCCGCTGCTTGTGCATCCATGTCGAAGATATAAGTTACCTTACCTTCTTATCGTATTTGTATGTTAAGACCTCACGACAATAGTATTTAACACTGATAGAGCCCCAAGCAGATCGCTACTTCAGTAGGCATAATGGCCAGCTTCCAACCCCCAGTGTTTAGCACTGCTAAACTTCTACAGTGTATGAATGAGATAGGCTTTCCTATGTCGGAACAGGTATATATATATATATATATATACATAAATATGTGTGTTTTATAGTGGGCCTATATGGCTTAATTTGCTGGACTAACCCCAAGACTTGTATATTCATTCTGCTGTTGTGCATGAGTTGATATTTCCGTGTATGCAAATACACTTTTATATAGTGACAAACGTTTGACGTACATCAGCACCCAATGGAACAAGAATAATGCTATGTATTTACTGCTGATAGGCTGGTATGGCCTTATACCATTGGATTTAGTTTCTGTATCGAGAAAACTGTAAAG
Source organism: Sphaeroforma sirkka (assembly GCA_001586965.3). Lineage (NCBI taxonomy): Eukaryota > Ichthyosporea > Ichthyophonida > Sphaeroforma > Sphaeroforma sirkka. The sequence continues at coordinate 57,263 of LUCW03000377.1, read as the reverse complement.
TGTTGCCGCGTTGTGAGAATGTGCGTTCATAAACGAACCATACATCTTACATACGTATGTGTATAAAAATAGTACACGATTACATTGTTTAGCATACAATCACTATATGAGTTTCAAATTCGAATGTTGACGGATGATCTGAAGATTCGTACGTTCTAGTGTCTACGCAAAGAGGAATTATTAGTGTGTAGCTCTGCACCTAGAGCGATCATCTTTTCTATCTGCCGATGTGCGTTGTAGTGTTATAAAGTCCTTCTCAACCTCCAACTCATCCGAAACTCCAGCTTCGTCTACACAAAATACAATGGCGATCTCACCCTTCGCTACAACCGCGTTTATGTAGTCTTTTCTCAGAAAGGTACAATGTTTACCGCGCCAAGCCCATCCCATGGCACAAGCTAGGTTGACAATAAAGTGTTCCCACTAAAAGCCATTTTGATCGGTTCCGGTTCGCTTTATTGACCGTACAGGATCTCAAGAACCCTCAGCCGGAGGAGCTCATGTCTCTGTACCAATCATTAGTGGAAGAATTGCTGGGCGTGCGCAAGATCGACCACTGTCAACCGGATCTCAGAGCCAGCGACTGTCTGTCACATCCCGATCTGTACGAAGAAGCTATACCACAGCTGGTGTTCTACAAAGCTCTTGTGCGGTTCATGGTATGTGGTTTCAAAATCATCCGGTGTATGTACTGGTGCGTCGCCTGTATGTATGTGAGCTAGTAGAAGCGGCAGCCGGCCCTTGGTGTATGTGGTTATAGAACTTTCTGAATGTCAGAGACGAGGTGTTTATTTTGTTGTTTTTCACAACGTTCCAGATCGGTGGAGTCTTGTATATAGATTACTTGCACAAGATCGTATTTTTTGGTTAAAATGAAGGATTTTTCGATAAAAGTACAGCAATACTCATATTCACTTCATGCGGCACGTGGCTCCAATGATCATCTACAACAACTCACCTATCAACTCAACCACCACAGGAGGTGTGTGGGATCAAGGACTTTTCGTTCAAAGATGTAGCCCAGCCAGAGTTCCAGCGAATCCGCCGGATCTTCTCGGCGGTGTACAACTTCTATGTGTTCAGGCATGGCCGGCTACAGAAGTACGAGAGTGTGCTGCAAGAGACCGAGGTGCTCGCTGGTATGAACATCGGGCTCTTGACAACTATCATATGGGTCAGATGTAGCTGTCAAAAACTGGCTTGATGCCATACGGGCTGAAGCTGTTTTATACTAATAGGCATCGCGCGGCCATATTTGAAACGTTAATTATAGAGCCCTTTGTTTGCATGCATTTCGTCACATATGACACATACATATATCCCTATTTGCATTTGTATATCTTTGCACAATTTCCAGGATGATAGCCTAGACCTGACGTATTTATTGTGATTCAACGAAGATAATGGATCCCTTCTCTATCCTGTGACCATATAGAATCACAAAAGGAAGCAGAGGCTCAGCTCAAGGCACTGGAGTTGGAGGTGAGTATGTTACGAGCAGCGCGTGACAAAGAAGAACCCGATGTGGAAGCTGTGCGAACCGAAATCAGTGGACTCGATGAGGAGTTGCAGAATCTAAATATGAAGCAGGTGGGTTGTTTTTGGGGCCTTTAATTTGTAATGGAAGGTGTACACGTGTATACGGAGACGCTGTGAGTTGCACACGCCGAAGTTGTTCAATTGCTTGCACATTCTGCGCTGTTTTGTAAAAGCTTCTGGACGTTTAAGGACTAGTCATGACTATATGAGGGCACTAACAGCGTACATCTGCTGCAATTTCACCAATTCCAGGCCCGACAACGGGCAGATATCAAAGAGATTGATGAGGTGACGAATACCTTTACTCTTGAATTAGCCGAGCTCACGGCACAGTGTGTGGATCTGCGGAAGAAGAATGACACCCTCAAATCGAAAGTGGTGCAATCGCCCGACAGAATGAAACGAGACATCATCAATCTACAGGTATGTGATAGAGAAGCTCAGTATGCTAACGTTATTTGGCGTGGTAGCTATCTGTCCTTGATGGCGGCATCAAGCTCATCTAAAAGAACTAGAAGTTTCTCTACGGAAGGCGGTATAGGATTATGCAACCTTTCTTTATCGAATGTATTGTCATTTCTCGCTGTCTTTTATTTGTCGCTTGGCGAATCATATATCTCGTTTCTATCCCCGCAGCAACGGGTGGAAAAAGAGAAAGAGAACATATTTGAACAAGACCGAACTGCCCGGGAATTATCCGTTAAGCATGCTAAGTTGATCGACACCGACAAGGAGCTGAATAAGGTGAGTGAGTATGTACTGTCAGAACTTGGGGTGCACTATTGCACAATGTACAGAGTCCATTCGGCACTATATACGCCTTGTTGACGCAAAGTGTGATGTAAAACCGGAACTTTGTAATAATCCGTACTAGTATGTTCCAGAGCGGAATTTCTGCAGGGTCGCTGTACTAAACCTTTTGGCAGTGTTCTCATTTGCATTGCTATGTGATGTCATTGTACATTGTCAGGTTATGCATCTGATGTCCGAGGTCCAGTCAGAGGAAAGGAAGCTCGAAAACATTTCAGTGATGAAGGAGAAGGTCATGAACGAAATTAATATAAAGGTACTGTCGATGACATTTATAGATAATGAGTTTATGAATCACATCACACCATAGTATGTTGATTGTTTGAACGACACACGTTTCTCTAATACCACAGGTGACTCAGAACGAAGACGTCTTAGCGGAAGAGATGCACATAAAGAAGCAGATACAACACATGCAATCGAAGATTGCCAAGGTAGATCAAACAGCAAATCTCCGAAAGTGTGAAGCAGAGGAGCGTATGGAGCATCTCAGACAAAAGAAGGAAGACAACGAGGTATGTATCTGTACGCTATGGTTAGTAACAGATTATTTGAACGCTACCGAGAGTGACTACTATACAATCACTATATGCTAGTTCTGTACGTAGATTGAAGTGTGAACAGTAATTTGGACTACTTTCATCTGATTGAATGCTCGGTTACATATTGTTTGACACATGTTCTCCATTCTGGCACTGCTACAGGCACTGGTGGGTAGCCGACAAGCCAAGATAGACATCCTCAAAGACAAGGCCGCAATGGAACAAGCCGCACACGCAGACGCCATGCGCAATCTGCTGTCCCAATACGGCGGCATCACCAGACAGATCGACGGGTTTACACACGACCTGGAGAAAGCTTGTCAGGCATCCTCACATGTGGGCGCAGTCAAGCGGTGAGGCACGAGATTGTGGTAGAAGCCGTCTAGCTACCTTATGACAAATAGAGTATAATGCAACCAGGAAGCAGACCACATCACTTCGCTGGGACTCCATATTGATAAGAGTGTTGGGTTTGTCTGACGGGGTCTTTTGTGCTGCTACAACCTGGCTAGAACTAAGCAAGCGCTCACACCAAAGCGTAGGCGGGGGTCGGTGACAGTTCCGAGGTCGACAGTGGTCCTGTGCATGATATCTAGGTACTGGTTCAAACGCCCGTGGCATTGCCGATAGTCCTTTAATGCGAACAAATTGTCTACGAATGTCGCGGCTGGCTACAATTCGTTGGTCCAGACCGACTCTCAGGGACGCAACGCACACTGTTCACTCTGCTGTGCCAGGCAATGCAGGCGTCGCCCGAGTGCTAAGCAATGTTGCCTGCCAGTATCGAGGTGTGACTTTCCCGGAAACAGCAGCTAACTTCTATTCGAAAAAGCGTTGGTAGCCTGGACTAAGTGGCTGCAAGTTCAGATATAGGTGTTTCCAACCTGTACTGTTTGACTCTATTTTTTTTTTTGCGTGGGTCCTAGAGCTCTCGATTCACGACTATAAACCATGGAAGGTGTTAATGGCCTGATCCTAAAGGCTGATATCCATGTTCGAGTCAACGACATTGCAGCGATCCTAAATCATCACGCTGCATTGAGTGTTACCAATGAGTTCGCCATATTGAGCGGACGATGTAGTCGACACTACGTGCAACCTAATGCACCTGCTGACGCCGTAGTAGCACCGACTAACAGCACCATATATGGAACGTGTGCTTGAGTCAACTTCGCTTGGTAAACAATCAATTAAATTCACATACTTTCTTTTCAAATGCATCAATAATGTATTTCAAACTCTAAATCTTCCCCCTTTGTAGATAAAATTGGCCAATAGCTTGTAGCTTAGCTCACATAAGAGAGTGTGCGGTAGATAGAATGCGGCATGACCCGAGTGCCGACTGTCAAGTCTTGTATGAGTAACTGTATTGACATCTTGTGCGATCAAAACATCCAAGACTATTTTTCTCTCAATTAATTTTACCCTTTATATTTTTTTTGCGGATCCAAGCATCCTTGCGATGTAACCGTGCCGATGTGCCCAATCGTTCAGATCGTCTGGGTTGTCGAGGAGGACCTTTTTTCGTTTCTGTTTTTTTATGTGGGAAGTAGCCGCGCTGCAAAACAAAAAAACAATGAGGATCGAGATCTTTACACACACACACACACACATACACTCACATACATACATACATACATATATATATATATACATACATACGTAAATACATACATACATACAAATATACATACATACGCACGCACGTACGTACATACACCCATACATATATACATACACACAGACATACATACATACATATATACATACATACATACATACATACATACCCACATTCATACATACATACATACATACATGCATACATACGTACACACACACACACACACACATATATATATATATATATAT
>LUCW03000377.1:0-42500 GCA_001586965.3 Sphaeroforma sirkka | reverse complement strand
TAATGTTGTGTGGATGCAATTTTCACCAGTCTGTAGTACATGCGTGTGTATTGTGACACCCACATCAACGTTTGCGTGTGAAGGTAGTAGGTATTCACTAAAAGGGCCAGCTCGTTCCTCGTAATTATAACAGGGCAAGTTGTTCTTAAACGGTGTGTCCATCGTCGCCTGTATTCTGCATGCCTCCCCTCTTTTCAGCACAACAACTGCAGTTACATCTGATGTATACATCACTGCTTATTGATGTATACATCGATGTATACATCACTGCATATTGATGTATACATCACTGCATATTTTTTAGCGAGGTCGACAATGTCTGGGGTTCCAAGTTTTTGATCGATTGCTTTGATGAAGATGAGGCTTTACTTGGCAGAAGCGCCACAGAGCCTGGCGGCGACGACTTCCTTGGAAGGATTGTGATACCGCTAAGCACAATCGGCATGGAATTCGCACAGACTATCGAGTAAGTATGGGGTTCAAATACCTATAGAATAAGCATAGGATTCAAATATCTATAGAGTATGTATGGGATTTGAATACCAGAATGGGATCCAGATATCTAACGAGTAGGTATTGGGATCTATATATCTATGGAGTATGTATGGGACATAAGAGTCTATGCGACATTCTGCACCGTGCATCCCTGTATTACAATCTTCACATGGTGGCGAATAAGACGCGCGCGCTCCCTTCCAGACACGTTGCACGTATGACATGATATACAATGGACACACACATCGCCCACATGCGTATCATTCTTCACGCGACACTCGCCACGGGCGTTCTGTCACCATTGCTCATCCAGCTCTTACATACAGCATTGGACCTTCCGTATACCACCTAGTCTCTACAGACAAATCGGTCGAGTACTCAATACTATACAAAGCGCTCACCCACTGCACCCCTCCATACACACACAGAGTTTCCTCCCGGTCGCGCCGATCGAATGTGACCGGCGCCATTGAACTAGCGGTCACCGCCAGCCCTATCATTGCAGACGACGTTCGTGCCGAGAAAACGGTCAAGAACAGTCACCTCAACGCGCAGTTCAGCCAGATCCACGCTGAATGCATCGCGCACGACGGCGCAAAAGCCAGCGCGCAGATGTCAGAGCTTATGCGCTGCCTGGTGATGACTAACTGCCTGAATCCAGTCGTCGCTAACAAATGGTATGGGCCGGACTGGTTTTTATGACACGGTGTCGTAGATTGTGGTTCGATATAAGGTGGCTTGGTATAGGTTTGGGTGGTATAGTCGGTGCTGTGTGCTTTACTGTAGTTGGTTATGGTATGGAATGGTATGGTATGATATGATATGGTACGGTATGGTATGATATGTCATAGTGTGGTATGGTATGGGTTGGTATAGTTCGGCATTGAATAATCTCTTTTGCTTAGTTGGGGTTGGTGTGGGTGGATACCGTATGAGTTGTTTTTGTATGGTTTGGTATGGTATGGGTTGGTATAGGTCAATGCAGAATGGAATCTTTGGTTTGGTTGGGGCTAGTATGGTTGGGTGCCTTATGGTTTGCTTTTGTATGGTATGGTATGGTATCATTTGGTATAGTTCAGTACAGAATGTTTTGTTTTGTTTTGTTGGGGCTGGGATGGTTGGGTACCGTATTGTTTTTTTCCATATTGTTTGGTGTAGTATAGATTGGTATAATTATGTACAGTATCTTCTACGTTGGTATGCAGCGAGATGGTGAGGTATTACTTGATCGCACAAGCGGTAGCTACACTCCAGGCGCACGGTATAAGACGTTCTTGTTTCCAGGACATATCGGGGCTGATCTATTTCTCATACTCTGACCCCGTGATCGGGTACAACACGGCCTTCAAATCCTTTCCCTCGCTTGTTCGCTGTGGTGTGCTCATGCCTCGCCTTGATTGTACGCAGCAAGTTTATCAACCAAGTGTCGCAGCTGTGGTGCACCAACACCACCGATGTCGTGACCATGGCAAACACTATCGAAGGAGTGGCGACAGAGGGCGATTTCAAGAACCTTTCAGAAAGTGAAGTAAGACATTGCTACACGTCGCATCTGAGTTGCCTCGTGCTAGTCGCGCCTGACTCTCTCCCACACTCGGATGTGTGTTCGGACTGTCACGGTCACTTGTTTGCAGTACTTTTGATTCTAGTATACAAGCCACCCACCGCATCGGTCTGGCCTAACTATGTGCATTGTTCAATGATAGTATTCGTAAAGCAAATGTGTGCCTGAGTATTAGGTACGGTGATGTGTTCTAAAATGATTTTCGGTCGTTCGATCGCACTGCAGGCGGAAGAGCTCTATCAAGCGCTGGCGAAGATACACAGCTACTTCTGCTGGATGCTTATTCGCTTCAATGACAAGTTTCCGTTCTCGGAGAAGGGTGAGTTGAGGCTTTGATGGCAGGTTCTTGCACCTCGTTTGCAGTAGGTATTCTTCATTGACGACTGCGTCCGTGTTTCACAAGCACTCACTACCAACGATAAACTTCTCTTTGCTCTGGACTTTCTTAATTGTTATATCTGAGCAAAATCAGAGAGTCTCATTATAACTATATATTCTTTATATTCTTGGTCGCCATTTAGATTCCGATAACCGACTATTTGACTGGGGTGATGTACTGGGCCTTGCTATGATCGTGCCTGGGTTCACTCAGAAGTTCCCCTCGATCCTGCCGTTGAACGAAGTGGCAGCCTTGTGTATTGAGGTGAGTCATGCTTGCAGTTACTGACATGACAGCAACCATAACAATACGGTATCGTACGTCTGATTGTACTCGAGGATTATGTGAGTCATATGCCGTCGGTTTAGTCATTATGAGCACCCAATCAACCAACGAAGGATTCATTTACGCAGACACGTGACACCTAAATACGTGGCATCCAACCGCATATAAAGGATAGTATACTATAGCGCTACTTTTACCTGCTCACTCACATGCCAACCATCACATGTATTCAGCAAAACGCGGTCAGGTGCGTGAACCTAGCGAAAGAGTCTGCCGCCGAGGCCTGCGAAAACGAGGCAGTTTCACGGCTAGTGTATAGGTTCAACATTCACCTCCGTACTCTCGATGCCGCGCGTGCCAAACCAAGTGCGCCTCTGAGGTGCGTGTTGTGCTAGGCGCTGCATAGTCCTTAACGGTTTGTTTGCGTATGCCATCGCCAAGACTAGTATGATCTACACCACGGATAGTCTTAGTAGAAGACAGATTTGCGATCAATTATAGCACCAGCGCCACCCTGTGGCTGTGATGCCCTTTCCCTCTGTTAAGTCTTCTCGAGACGCGCTTGTATGTGACCATTCGCGCGTGATCCAACCACGTGAGGATTTCAGCAGCGTATCGTATGTAGCTTACCATAGGTAGGATTTTCGTAGCGTATCACTCGGGTGCAGATGTGCAGTTGTCTTCGTCTCTGCTGTGCAATCCGATGTAACCTACAGAGCATTTATAGCCCTCTCGCTCCTCTCGCCACACAGGGAAATGGGAGTGAAGTATCTGACCACACACACGCGGACCTATTTACAAGTGCTTCTCGAAGAACTCGATGATACGATCAACGGAGTTCTGCACGAGCCGGAATACGGCGAGATGAATCCGTACATCTTCCAACTCTACTTTCAATGCAAGCGTCTCGTGACTGAATACGTCTCGAAACTCATACCAGCCAGGTGCGTGCACGGTCCTTGTTTTTATATACCAACACAATTGGGTTGTCATTGGTCGTAGGAGTTTACTATATTTGCGACGAACTGCGTGGAATCGAAACACAAGTATTGTTTATAAAGGTTGCCCAAATACAACAGCATAGTTTGTAGGCTTTTGGTCTTTCGAGTTTACTCGATCGAGCGATTTCCACGTAGCTGAACCAAATATTCTTTTTGGGTTTCACGGCACAAATTCGTCTTGAACTCTGCGGTCCCGTTCTTGCCTTCTCTCCCACAAGACCTGATTTCGAAGTACATTGTTTTAGATTAGCATACAGCCGTATATGTACATGTAGTGTGCTTTGTGAACTGACATAGTCGCTGGACGGGAACAAGAAGGGAGTTCATACTCTGCTATGACACACACGATAGCGTATGCAAGGTTCCCGTTGAGTATGCATCTACATTCATTGACAAACAATGCCTTTGGATTCACACAGCGAATGGGAACCTCTAAAGAACTATGAGCAGAAGTTCACGCGATTTGTTGTCGAGTGGTTAAACGTGACTCGACGCTTGGCCGCAAACTGGATACACATGGCCATCCAAGTCGATGATACGGTAAGCGCATCTGTCTGCTAACGAATAACTACCAATCGAAAAACCAGAATAGACAAGCTACCAATCGAAAAACTAAAATAGAAACACTACCAATCAAAAAACTAGAATAGGAAATCTACCAATTGAAAAGCTAAAGTAGATATACAACCATTTGAAAACTAGAATAGAAAATTCACCAGTCGAATAGTTAAAGTAGAAATACAACCAATTGAAAACTAGAATAGAATATTCACCAATCGAAAAGCTAGAATAGATTTTTTCCAATCCATGGTACTCGAGGGGCGATATATGCCGCTGGGTGGATCCCTCAATCGATATTTCGCATCGCAAACCCTTATGTATATTGCGCCGGCTCATTCTGTGAACGTGATGTGACGTGTAGCATTTCGGTACACTTCTAAACGGGTAAGAGCTCTGTGTTCTTGGCTGCTCATTTACTGCCTTCTCAACTACCAACAGGCTGTATCGGATGTGCTTTACTCCTCCTCTGTCATTGATGTCTTCGCTTGCTTCTCGCAAGCGCTTGATTTCATTGTTAAACTGGAATGGGAGGATCCGAGCACGAACCTAGCATTCGTAACCATGTTCTTCGAGGTAAGTTTTAAGTGGTACTTCAGCCCTAAACTGATCTTGTCCTGTTCTCTCATACTCTTACCTGATATTCTGGGTTCGTTCGGGTTCTGATTTCTTTCTGTTATATTTCATATCCGAACCGAGCGCAGATGGTCTGTGAAGGCCTGACAGTCTATGCCCAGAAAGTGCGGAAAAAGTTCGAAGAGCAGGCACATGCGGAAACAGACTTTGTTACCATTGAGGTGAGGATTGGCTCGTGTGTTCAGTGACAAACATTATGCAAGTTCAGCCATAGCCTCTTAAATTCAACAGGCCATGATTCGGCGAGATGAAAGTGGGGCGTGGTGTTCATAGTTCGGGAACTTAATTCGGGTCCTTTCACTTTCATATTGCAGCACTGCATACACTTAAATAATCTGGACATAGCTGTGGAGAAGATGAGGGCCACATTTGAGGCGATAGACCAGCAGAGTATGATGGAGAAAATAAAGAAAAGGTATGCATTGCCGCGTCGTACGGCACAGACTTGTTGAGAAATCAGATTTTGATTTTGTTCTCGTTCTACCAGCACAGTCACAACTAGCTTCGTGTAATGTTTGTCTCTGCGTCGGATATTTTGTGGGGATGATCCTTGCATTCGTTTCGGATCCGTTCAGCTCTGCCCTACTTCACCTTGATATTCAATCGAAAATAAACCCACCACAGTGAGGACTCGCATTTCAAGCCCCCACTGGTGGTCTTCTTCGAAGAGCAAGCCATTTTTGTGCGAGAACAGCTATACTTCTGTTTGGACTTCTTAGCAAAAAAGGTACAAACCATCGAGTTCGGATTCCGCACAACTTTCTACTTGTTTATTCACCAGACTATTGGCATGCTTGTATTAGGAGGTTTTGTTTTGGTATGGTATGTCTACTCAAGTGTATCGTACTTCATCCATCAGATCGAACCTTTGATTGTGAAGTTCATGCAACGACTGGTCGGCGTTGAAAAGAAACCAGTGCTCAAAGTCCTGGAGAACTTCTTCGTCGGTGATCTGCTGGAAGACGAGGAGGATGCTTCGCTCGAGCTGTTGAAGAAGACCATGGTAGGTAGCAGAAGTCGTGGTGACTTAAGAAGTACGAACACACATCAGTACTGTATTGGGCGCCTCTTGTAAACTGCTGTGGTTTTCAATGACCACTCTGTCCTACGAGAGATAGTGAGATGGTCCTAGTTCAGTAGCCCTATACTAATTACTACCTTAATGTTTTAGGGTTTTTTATAGTCTAGTTCAGCACATGTGACGGCATTCGGGGTGTGTGGTCCTATCAGTGGTTACTAGCTTCACATCGCCTCACACGGATATACAATTCCAATGTCCACCACAGGAGAAGATCGATTCAAAGACTGTCATTACAGAAGATTTAGTGTTCCAAATGATGCTGGATCTAACGGAGTTTCTGGACCTAATTCTCGGAGTATGTGTCATGTGTATTTGGATTTATCCGATTGTTCCAATAACTATTAATAGTTTACTACCGATCAACCTCGCAGTTCAATGTCAATTGCCTTGACAGTGCGGCTAAATCAACAGTTTGCTCACCTGCCTCTCACCTTTAGACGCTGAATGAATACCTGATTACCCACGATCTGTTCATCAACATCTTAGAGAGGCTTTGGAGCAACACGGTGAATGCTATGTGGACAGTGATCAAGGTAAGGCTGATCACTCAGACTACACGCACAGTACTGTTATTGCCAAGCATCACTCGTCTCGTACTTAGACATGTACTATTTGCGTTGTTTGTACTTAAAATGCGAACGTCCATACCCAACCTGTGGATTGGCCGTGCCAAGCTGTATAGTACTGCATATCTCTGCTTGCCACGTTTGAATGCGGCATCAGGTATCATTAGCGTAACCATTCTGCACTGCAAATACATCCTCCAGCCCAAGAGCAATCGATATCCGCTGAACGAGCAGAAGTCGAAGATACTGGCACATGCATTGAGCATTCTCCGCAACTACTTCCACGCCGGTGGCGAGGGTGTCAAGGACGACAAGATCGACATCGAAGAGTTTATAAAGCTGAAGGAAATCTTAGGGTGTGTATATGTATGGGAGTTTGAACCAGGACACTAAATATGTAGGTAAATATCATGCCATTCACTTCTGAATACCTTTTTCTACCAGTAAGCATGGATATGTACGGGACGCCTGTCCAATGATTATTGAGATCTGATAGCGAGTATTGGTTCACGATTCAGGTTTGTGCCTCTGCCCACCAGCGAACTCGTAGGCCGGTACTATCGGGACCAAGAAGAAATGCAGGCTAAGGTGAGGACTATTTAAAAAATGCCTTAGATTTTGCAATGGAAATATGTACAGTATCATGGGGTGCCACTCGTGCTGAGGAGTGCTGGCGGTTCACGACAAGCCGTGCCTGTCTTTATTTGGAAGCATGTCTATGCGTCAAAACTCACCATCGGCTTGTCGCAATGCATACAGGCGAATAATATAATAGAGAATGACACTGACCTGGCGGAGCTGCCAGAAGAGGATCTCGGTAAATTTGAAGCAGAGATCACGTACGAGCCCGAAACAGGTGTGTGCATTTGGGGCCTAAAGCAGGCATACTCATATCACTAGCAAAACGAAAACCTGTAATAGTATTTTTGAGTATGTGAATGAGACCCGAGAATGGGAATATGGGCTCAAATTAACCCGATTAATACATTATTGTAGGCTTGGTGAAGGTGCTACTGGTCTGCTGCTATGGACTGCCAGCCATGGACGAGACAGGACTATCGGACCCATATGTAGTGATGAGTGTGCTGCCTGTGAAAGCCCGGAGTAAAAAGCAGAAATCCGCCGTCAAATACGAAACCCTGAACCCAGTGTTCGATCAGATGATGGAAACGTATGCAATCTGCGTCCACTGCAAATCACCAAGTGTTCCGCCCCATGTTGCACTCCAGAAGGGGTGCTTGTGGTGTATCCCATGTAACGTGAGATTCAGAGATGATTGGGGGTTTTAGGATTTGCTCGCACTATTCGATGTTGCATGTTGAGCATCGGACCGGCACATAAACTTTGTCGTCTGCGTCTAATTGGCTGTGCTCGATGAATCACACACAGGTACATCGATGCCACCGTGGAAGGCGAGAGTCTGAAATTTGATTTCTATGACTACGACTACATCGGAGGTGACGATTACATGGGCGAGGTGGTCATTCCAATCTCGTAAGTCTCTTGGGGTGCGCGTTCGTCTGATTGGTTTGATTCTGACGCCTCTGGATAAGTTAGGTACCTGCGCTAAGGAAGTGAACTCTGCATAGTAAGCGCCGGCTGACGATATGCACAAAACACCCTACCTAGACCCACGTATAAACTCTTAAACCCTACTTTTATTGTCATTATTCAGATCCCTGCCTAAGAACAAACCGTACCGTAATGTCTGGCAGCTTGCAGCCAGAGCCGTTGGGACGAATAATCTGCAGAGGTACGGCAAGTCTGAGATGTCATTAATACACAGAAGAAACTTCAGATCAATCGATATCAACTTACACAACGCCACGGGTCTCTTACCAATGGATAGAACAGGTACAGCTGAACTCTGCTTATTCTGGTTGTTGTTTGATGAACTCAAATCAATGTAAATGACTGGCTATTGCTTGTTCAATCGTATATGAATGTATCTATGAAGCCTCATAGCGGATGTGCGATATGTGTATGTACTCTCCAAGACAATCCTTTCTCTACTAGCATGTCAAATAGTTCATAGACACTGAAGACTGTACCGCACACTTTGCAAAGGCATTATCTCACTGGATTCACCAGAGATAACCAAACTACAGATATCTCAGAGTGTGTATAAGCTTGTGGTCCATAAAAGTACTAAAGCTGCTTGACTTGCTCTCAGGATTGACCGATTGTTATGTAACTGCGAGGATACTACCGGACAGTCGCCAGGACAAGGAGCATGGTGCCTACAAGTCCAAGACTGTGATGGAAACTCTCAACCCGGTGTTTGAGGAGCCCTTTACCATGTAAGTGTTCAGCGCAGGTATCCACTGCAGTCTCAAATCTCAGCGATGCTATTTCTATTTCTTGTGCAAACATAAAGTGGAAACAGACGGAACGAGCACTTAGAAGTGCTTCAATCCGTTGTGCCCGGGTGTATGAGCTCACTTATCCGTGTCGTCTAACTTTCCACTTGCAGTAAATACAAACGATCCGACGCGCAAATTGAACCGGTCATGCTACAATTGCAATTCTGGGATTACGATCAATTTGAGCCGGACGAATACATCGCTGAAGTACTGATCGATATAAAGTAAGTCACTTCCACATTCTGTATCTCTGCTTGCAAAGGCATGCCATCAGATATCAGTTTTATCGCCACTAACCAGACCAGGTCTTACTGTGCTGGTCGTGGCCAGTAGTTGCCCTATACAAGAATAGCAAGGGTTTGTGATATAGGGATTCCATATCGGCTGACACCCAATCTTTTTCGTTTGCAGGCGCTTATCAGAGGTCCCCCTTCGACAAGAGTTCGGACTGTCCCGCGCCGGAGCTTCAATTTCGTCCAAATACATATACTATATCTTAAACGACCGAGCCCAGAACCTGATGCCCAAGTTCTTTATGGGGAGGAAAGACTACGCAGCGATAGCCTTTATAGCCGAGGTTGCGCCGAATCTAGGCGAGGAATTCGAATCCCTCTAGACTCGTAGAAAAGAAATCTCGATATCAAATAAATACCGGCTGTGCACTGTGCTCAAGCGCGGTAGGTAATCGACGACTGTCAATGGACTTGAAGGCCTGATAGCACATACTCCTTCTGTATGCAGTTGTTTGAGGTCTACATATCCTAAATACATGCACAAGCGTAACAAAACAGGTGCATTTCCTAAATACATACACAAGCGTAAAAAAACAGGTGCATATCCAAAATACATGTACAAGCGTAAAAAACAGGTGCATATCTAAAATACATGTACAAGCGTAACAAAACAGGTGCATATCCAAAATACATGTACAAGCGGAACAAAACAGGTGCATATCCTAAATACATGTACAAGCGTAACAAAACAGGTGCACAGGTACAAACTGCGTCCTTCGTAGGTGCTGAGAAATTCCTTCGAGAAGATCCGTAGATGATCTTTGTGATGCGACATAAAATTCTCAGTGTAGAAGCACAGCACCATCTGCTTACCTAAAGATGTTTATCCCAGAAATATTTCTTACTGGTTGTACTAATTCAAAAATCTCAGTAGGATATGACTAGCTTTCTTTAATTTACCTGAAAGCTTGGATGATTACTGCTGTCGCTGGCGTAGGTATTGATCTTTCCCCCGCCCAGTTCGTGCAGTATGTGATGAACACTCCACAACTCTTATATATTTGCTATTGTTACACTGGCTCCTGCGTCGTGTCCGTGTGCGGCACTTCCGATGTATTGTCAGCACCCGCCGCCTCGTCTTCTGAGCCAGACTCGGTCAGCTTATGAATTCCGTCAAAGTATACTATAATTGTGGAGATATTGTCCCCCGACCCCAGGTGTAACGCGTGCTTGACCAAAGCCTTGGCAACATCATTACTAGATTTACCCTGGTTCATGTGCTCCTTCACAAATTGTATTACACTCTTCCCGTCCATTACATCCCATAGACCATCACAGGCCAGACACAGGAAATTCTCGCTCCCTTGAATTTGGGTAGTGGTGGTGTCACACTCGGATATAACGTATTTCTTCAGTTGCCGATCACCGATCGCACGCGCCACCGATAGAACACCGTTGACTCGCCAAGCGCCGTACCATACTACGACCCCGCCTGGAACAAGGATTGGTATTTTACACTCATTAGGTAATTTATAGATCAACAAGAGAGACACAAAGATACATTACATATAAATTTAGATCAATGAGAGAAGAAATACAAACACACACACACACACACGATATATATATACACACACACATACACATACACACACTCTCTCTCACACACACACATACATATACATATACATATACATATACATATACAGACACAGACACAGTCAGAGTCACAGATATATATATATATATATATATATCTGTAAATAAATTATCATGTGCATGCACTCTCCATATCTTATTTGCTTTCAACAGAGTTTTCACACGGGGATAGAAAAGATTTTATATGTACAAACTTGAGCTAAGTATATGCTACCACTAACTGGGATGGATACCGCATAATGGTCCCGCATGTAACAGGCTTCATTATACAATATACCGTCGGCACTTGGTATAAGCGAATAATAACGGCAAAGTCTACCTACTTGCTGAGCTGCCCACCACAGTATTTATCGCTCAGAACAGTGAATGTGACGAATAATATATATATATATATATATATATATATATATATATATATATATATATACATATATAGATCTAGATATAGATATGAAAACTTAGATACAAGTAAAAAGGATAAGCATGCGTTCGCTGCCCTGCATATCAATTTACTCGATGGACTAGATTTGAATACATTTTAGTACGAGGTAATTTTAGTATATATATATACATAAATATAGAAATATACATCTATGAGTTATATATATATACACGCACACACGCACACACACACACACGTATATATATATATATACATAAATATACAAATATATATAAACATAAATGTATATTATATATACAAACATTATATATATATACATATATATATATATATATACATGTACATAAATACAAATCTATATTTATACACACACACATACACACACAACACAAACACACACATATATAGATATATATATATATATATAAATAGATATATATATATATACATATATATACATACACACATACACATATGTATATATATACATACATACATACAAACATGTATTACATATATACACACTATATATATATATATATATATATATTAATATATATTACTATATATTAATACATATCACTATATATATAAATATATATATATATATATATTGTATGATACTGCACATGCCAACCTCGACAGTAGACGAAGATCCATCCCCGATCACAGGTGTGTTACAAAGAAGTGACAATAATCGATAGATTCGATGAAGCGACTGATTAGGGTCTCGCCAAGGCAGGCGCTACGTAGAAACACAAATTTATGTGCGGCATGGAATATACAGGACATGCAATATCAATAATGTCGTGACAATGCATTTTCCCTCATTCTGGTAAGTGCCCAATAGAAAAGGTGTACCAGCGTATTCCTCCTCACTCAGGAGAGTACCAAAAACAAGAGGTCCGACATAGCAGGTGAGACTTACCAGCATCCTCAATCCTCTTCTTCTCATCTTCGCGATCGGGTTTATGTGGCGAGCATATGTCTTGAACTTCACTACCATTCCTACAGAGCATTGCCTGTGAGTCTCCCAGCCACGCGGTATACATATATTCACCTCGCACAAAGGTCACGATGCACGTACAGCCACTGAGGTTGTTCTGCATCACACAGCCAAAAAAAACAAAAAACTGTCACGTGACTATTGTATATCAGAATAAGCTTACAACTTGGGATTTTGCTCTTGTGAACAGCACTTCTACAAGTTTTTGCAGACGAAGCGTGTAACAATTTGAACAAGATGAAGGGTATGGATGAAAAGTATACAAGTTTTCTCATGTGCCGCACATAACTATTCGGACAGGAGGGTCATATAGATGGGAGCGTGACAAGGGATATGAAACAAGCAAACAGAACAGACCTCTCTCTCCGCTACTTTCAGGAAGTTCTCGTCTGTCTTTTTGAATGACTCCTCGAGAGCCTTGATGATATCTGACTCGAAGTCTGGGTGGTTGACCAGATTCACGTGTAAATGATTCCTCGCATAATCCGCCGCCTCAGTTCCACCATGCCCGTCGTATATGGCGAAGAACGCTTGTGATGGTTGCTCTTTCTGCCGTATATATACACAAAAATGACTTGATGAACTCTCTATACGGGATGCTACACTGATTGGCAATCAACCAATGATTTCAAATAATTCAAATTGCATCGAAGACAATAGATTAGGTTTTATGACAAGATCAGAGGTTCACGGAACATACCTTTAGCGAGAACATTGAATTTAGATCTGATATGCAAACATGCTTGTCCTCCATGGTTTGCCTCTTGCCCTGATCCGAATACACCAAAATATCACCAAACGCAGACGACACTGGTCTGAGTGAATTTTGTGGAGGCAAATGATTCCCGCATTAATCAGATATTTGTTAAGAAACAACCTGTACGGCTATCTGGTCCAAATGCCATTTTTGTGTCAAATATGAAAAAAATCGATGTGTAAGAAAAGCAACCCGGAAACCTCCTATTACGGAAAGAATCGCTGAAACTTCACACCGCAACACTATCGCCATACACTGCACTCCAGCCGTTTTAAGTCACAATTCAACTAACTTACTTCACATTCTCGTTTGGCACATCCTGCACAGCCCTATCCACCGCGTCAACACAGGTGTCAGACAGCATAGCCCCATCGTAAAGAACATCATCTGTGCGCAAAAACACACATAGGGAGGGAGAATAATAAAAGGTCGGATTGTCAATCCTTGACGTTGGCGGCTAATTATTGCTTCAGGGTCTGTCGTTTAAAGACTTTTGGTTGGCCGCCCACTGAGTGTACTACCTGTGCAACGATCTCAGCACACTCCTGTCGCACCCCATTATTTACAATAAAGCGAGCCACATATGCCAAAATCTACTCACATTCTGTTGTGTCGTCCTCGTCAATCTCACCCAGCTCCATCTGAAAGGCCTCGAAGCCAAGGGTCACCAGCGAATGATATGCCCTGCCCACTACCTTTATCCCCACGGCTGATTGAGGGTGTGGCACGGGTTTCACAGGCTTCTTCTTATTATTATCTGTAGCTTCATCGTCAGAGCCAGGATTTGCAGCTCTGACGAATCTACAAGGAGTAGCGTGTTAAGAGTGTTTTGACCGCAAGTACATATAATACGAAAGGGTATGTAATATTCTGACACAACTAAGGCATGCGAACTAGGCACGGGTTACAATAATTCAGTCACGATTAAAAAAATAATGGTGTATATATGCAAGTATGTATCTATTGATAACGGCACACACACACACACACATATATATATATACATACATACATACATACATACATACATATATATATATATATATATATATATATATATATATATATATATATATATATATATATATATATATATATATATATATATATATATATATATATATATATATAAACTTATGCACACAGACACAGACACGGACACAGACACGGACACACATATATATATATATTTATATATGCGTACAGATGCAGATACAGACACACAGAGATACAGATTAAGATAAACGTGTACACACACATGCACACCCACACCCACACACACACATATATATATATATATATAGGATACATCGTTGAATATAAATATGCGTATAAAGTATATTTTATGGATAGATGTATTCAGAATTGTACGTATATATATATATATATATATATATATATATATATATATATATATATATATATATATATATATATATATATATATATACGCTTATGTTGTCGTATACATATATACAAATTCATATATATATATATATATATGTATATATATATATATGTAAATACATGTTCATTGTTGAACACAACTCATAAGTGTGGCCGTACTCCTCTGTGTAATTCCCTGGAAATAGATGGTTCTGGAGCACTATCCACCTTTGATATATAAAATAGACATGCTTGAAATATACAGAACATAAAATCTCAGGCGCACAAATTCGATATGCACATATAAATAAACTTAATAATAGCTAACTATGCATAGAACCTCACCAACAAAATTATTTAGATGTGATGCAACTAGCACTTACTTTGCCCTCAAGTACTCGGTTATAATTCTGAGAACCTCTCCTCTCACTTCTGAATCCCCAATGATCAGCGCAGGACGAATATCACACTCGTTAACAGACTCGAACCATGCGTCGTCTCGACCATATTTTTGTAACAGCTCCTGAAACACATAACAACAAACTGGGGTGTCAATAAAACAGCGTGCACTACAATCAGTCTAAATACCGACACTTTAACAGTATCAAAACACAAGTCGCCAAACGCCAGCGATCGCTATACGATCAAACAACCGGAGGACAACTACAGTGTTTTGGTTATGTCCGGAATCGCAGACGAACCTCGTATTGACGTCGTATCGCAAGGCAGAGAGTAAGTGGATACAATTAAAGGCAGAAATATACGCACCAGAACACTACGTAATCACGTGCAAAGGTAGCATCAGATATTTCATTCAACTCACACCAACTAGGGACAATATTGTCCTCGAACAAAAACCACAGACAGCCAAGGTCCTGATAAGGGGTTTTCACAAGATGAGGTGCGTATACGTGTGCAAGATAAGAAATCGGGTACAATTGAGGCTCCCTGATACCTTGTTCTTAGCAAGCTGTATGGATTTCAAATCGTTTCCCCTAAGTCGTCGCATAGTCACGCGTTGTGCTCAAAGTTATCTTGTGTAGTCAGTATTTGTCAACTGGCGAGTCTGGCGGTCTATATTTAATCATTGCATATAATAGCCGATTTACTATTACCCTCCAAATATAATTATTAGAGTATACAAATACGGGTTTTTTAAATGATTAGAAAAGAAAAGATCGGTGTATTTTCTATTAGACCTGTAGCGAATAAATAGCGATAACCTTTAGTTTTATAGAAATAATGTTTTTATGTATATAGTGTATCAGTATGTATTTATGTATGACAAAAATAAATTATAATTACTTTACAATCATAAACGCATAAATTGCTGGGTTGGTAAACGACACCGATATTTTCCTAAACGACATGTACGACGTGTCGGCCGACATGCTGGCAGGGGGATGCCGTCGTTGTACAGTGTCGTCTGTACCAATTTTGCCGACATATGGTTTTTCATTCAAAACAAATTATTCAGCCAATGAAATTACAGTAAAATCTTTACACCAATGAATTTCGTGAACACAAGTTATCAATTGCACCTGAAAATAAACGAAATGCACCTCAAGAATTTGCAAATATGAAATATTCAAATATCCTGGACATTTGTCATTTGACAATGACAGAAGTAGAAATAGTAAATACACAAACCCGACAGCCAAAGTGCACCATTGATGCATGCACAATAACAATTATCATATTATATGGTTGTTCATTTGATGTGTAAACTAAATATGTAAACATGTAGTATTGTAGCAGCTTTTTTACGCGACTTTTATGCTTCTTCATAAAAATTGGAACCTTAATCTTTCTAGCTATAGGTATAATGATAGTATGAGTGAAGTGGTTCGTGTAACGGTTATCAATTGTCATGTTTATTGTTTGTTTGAAACGAATTGTGTTAGCATCTGTAAAAAGTATTTAATCATGGTGGTGCGTCGTCGACAAAAAACAGTCCAAGATAACACAATACACAACAAACGCCTACATAATGCGCCCATCCCAAACATACTTCTGCGAGGAGCAGGGCAAGAAAGTACTCCAAAGGGACCGTTATGAATATAATATAATAGTCAGAAGAAAAAAATCAGTACATTGAGAAAAATACTGGTGGTCCTACTGACCTGGCCTACTGCACCCAGACTATTGTGGGGAGGACCAACACCAACATGTCGGCGATGTCGGCGACGTGTCGGGACGACATACAACCAAACGACATGTACGATGTGTCGGCCGACATGCTGGCAGGTGGGTGTCGTCGTTGTCGGGTGCTGGCCAGATAAATTGAGGAGGTTTTCTTTAACAAAAAACAAACATAATAAAACAAAACAAAAACAAATGTATTTATAAATAGGTGGCATTTATTTAAATAAGTGGCTAAAAAATAAAGAAATACTTTTTATTATAAAAAATAAGTAACTCCTGTGGCGACTTCCTTTACAGTCTAAAAATATAAATACAGTATACATAAATATATTAATATGGAGGTTTGTTAAGACTGCGATCACTAAGTCTGACTTTTGGTCTTGCCATCACTACCACTGAGAGACATGACGCATAAAAGTCTGACGCGTTTTAAAATTGCGACTTGAAATTGCGACCACTAAGTCTGACATATACACGTGCAATCGCTATACTTGACGCTTACGCGTGCGACCGCTATACTTGACGCTTATGCGTACGACTCGTCTTAAGTTTGACGCTTAACCTTGCGGATAAACAAACACACACACACACACACACACACATATATATATATATATATATATATATATATATATATATATATATATATATATATATATATATATATATAGATGTATACACATGCATATACACGTTTTAATATACATATACATATATATCTATACACACACATATATATATATATATATATATATATATATATATATATATACAAAACATATACATATACATATGCATATTCATATTCATATACATATGTTCATATTCATATTCATATTCTTGCACATATATATGCATATGCATATGCGTATACGCGTACATGCGTATGCGTATGCGTATACAAGGCTCGTATTCATATTCATATGCATATGCATATTCATATTCATCATATTCGTATGCATATGCGTATTATGCACGTATGTATGCGTATTGCATATGCGTATGCATACATAATAAATGCATACATTATGCATTTTACATATGCATATTACACATTGCAGATTGCGGATGCGTATGCATATTGCGTGCATGTACTGTGCATATCAAATAAATATGCATAAAAATATATAATAATGATAATATATATATATATATAATATATATATAATATATATATATATAATATATATATATATACACATACATATATATATATATATATATATATATATAATATGTATATGTATATGTATATATATTTACATATTTATATATAATATATGTATATGTGTATGTATATATATACATGTATACATGTATATGTATATGTATATGTATATATATATGTATATATAATTATATAATTATGTATATATTTGTTTTTGTTTTAAAAATAATATAACATACCGAGTACAGAATCTGTGTCCCCCCAAACACACATTTTCATAGATAGTCACACATCTTTTACTTTACCACTGCGTCATTCATGTTCATGTAACGAATAATAATAAAATTATATATCAATTTTTGTGTGAGTCCAGTGGATGAGAGGTAAGGGTAAGCCTCATACTTGGCTGACTTACGTGTAAACTTCAAGTTTAGCGGTCGTACGCATAAGTGTCAGTCTTAGTGGTCGCAATTTTGAGTCGCAATTTTAACGCGTCAGACTTGTGCGTCAGGCACAGTGGTCGCAAACCCAGAAGTCAGACTTAGTGGTCGCAGTCTTAATTGGTCTCATAAGTATATATATATATATATATATATATATATAATTCATATATATATATCAATGTATTTATATGTATATATATATATATATATATATATATATATATATATATATATATATATATATATATATATATATACATACATATATACATACATACATACATATATATATATATATATATATATATATATATATATATATATATTATTTATAAGCATATATATATATACATATATACATATATACATGGATACATAAATATATATACATATTTGTGAGACCAATTAAGACTGCGACGACTATGTCTGATATATATATATATATTTGTGAACAATGTTGGCAATATATTCTGCTTGTAAGCCTTTGGGGCAGTTCTTGATAGTGGATGTTATATCCTATCTCGTCGATACTATACAGTAAAAAGAACTTCAGTAGGACACATTAGAGACAATAGGAAGGTGGTAGAAAAATTCGTTAGATTGCGACATCCCAAAACCACTACAAACCTCAGCGAGTGGACCCAGGTCGGGCGAGTCTCATAAGCTATGTAACGCAGCTTATAGTCGTTAAAATTATGCAACCTATAGTTGTTACAATCATGCAACGGATAGTCGTTACTATCATGCAACTAGCTCAATGTTTCCGGTTTAGATACTAAACTTCGATTGGCCTTTGCTGGTGGACCATTAAATCTTTTGTTCCATAAGATCGATATGTAGCCAGGAAAATAAAACAAATCACTAAATGTTGGTATTTTTTATTGATTCGAATACTTATTCTGCGGGTCCAGTAAGGAACGCAACCGCTCAGCGGTGTCTGAATCGATACCTGCTGTTTGCTTAGTTGCCATGTCAATGGCCTCCATGCCCATAAGAGAGTAGACTTCTCTTGCACGTTCAGGCGAGCTTATACTTGAGAGGTTGCTTAGATGCTGCTCGACGGTGTGTATGTCACCTCTTGAGATGGGTCCCGACAGAGCCTGTCAATGTGGGTCCATAAGAGCTATTTGGTACACTCAATATGTTCCAGCGCTGGCCCATTAAAATCCTCGTAGCCGATTACAAATACTAATGGATACAGGCCATATGCGGTCCATGTAGGAAATCAGGAAAGGACAACAGTACTATAAAAGTGCTTACCTGAGGCAGGCCTACGGAACCCATGTTATTCAGGGTTCCTTGCAGCAACGGCATGAGGGCTTTCAGACAGTCCTCCGGTGGTATTCCTGACTGTGACATGACTTTTGTTGCTATCGATTCCAAGGTGTACAGATAGTTGCATGCCAGTACAGCACCTGAGGGGAGAGAGTGCGGATTAAATGGCCAACTTTGATACATGTTATTTAAAAGTATATTTAAAGTGCTATACGTTGAAGTGCTGTCCAGGTTGATAGCAGTCCGAGGAAAGCGAACGGATCTACAAAGGGAGGCGCTTACATTTTATGTGTTTCTTACCTACTATACATTCACACAAGTTGTTAACAAGCACTAGATATAATTCAGCTTAGAAACGAACTTGTCACCACAAGTTATGGCACTAACCTGCGTGGTATGCCACTTTCTGATCTCGCTTGATTGGTAGGCAGATTCCTTGCAAGCGTTGTATCATAGTCTGTAGTTCATCCGTCAACCCTTCCACCCCCTCTAGGGCCCAATACGTACCCGGTAAATTGGCCATAGCGGTACCTGGCTTCCATTCAGCAGTAAGTGTGTATCGATCAAGGCAAGTGTTACAATTGGCATGTCTGTCCGATTGAATCGTTACAGACTGATTTAAAACCCCATTTCATAACAGCACAATGGACTACTATTATAAACGCAAACTGAAGCGAGACACATACGTCGGCGAATGACTGCAGCGGGTGCATAGATGCGACGCGCATTCCAGCGTCGGCAGCAAATTGTAACTCGGCGCTGGATTTGGCACCAGAACAATGACAGATAGCCTTGGTATCCACCGCGCTCTCCATAATTTCGCGTGCTGTTGCTTTGATCAGTTCATCTGGTACCGTCAGGAATACTATATCAGACGCTGCAATCTAAAAGCAACACCAGAAAATTCAGCACAAAAAAGCGACAGATTGGAATGTATGACACCCTCTTTCTACCACAACTATACTGTATTATATCATATCTAGCGAGGGGTCAGGGAAGAAGTTGAACATATAGCACATCATGCAATATTCGACGAAAGCCAAATTGACCCTTGCTTAGGTACCAGACAAATAGAGAATATATCGGGCGCCTGCAAGCAGGCTTCAAAATTATAAAATGTGTCTACGTACTAACGCAAACCGATATTAAACAATCATGAAATTCAGCGTATTAACAAAGACAGTGCAATGATGAATTAGTGCCGTAGTGCCGTATGAGTTGTGCTCATATTAAATATTTTCGAATACTACAGTGGGAAACACATAAGCGCAATCACACAAGCTCAATCAAATGACGTCCACGGACGAAACGGTAGGCGAGGAAAGCACTTCGAATCTTCCGCCAGACAGCGTTAGCACGAATATGATACCTTACATAGCAATTCCATCAGAGAATCCACGCACACTGTGTATATCGAACAAATGCTTGCTTGCTCGTGCTGACTAAGAGTGCGGAAAGGAGCTCAAGGGGGGTATTTTAGGCGTGAAAACACTTGTGAACAAAAAACTACACAAGTAAGGCTGTACTTATAAACCATATACTACGAGTGCGATATCTGCCACGAACACACTGACCCGATAGAGATGCGTGTGTGCACGCAGCTACACTCACATCTGCTATCTTGTCTACGGCGGTAGAATTATTCTCATTTGCTGTATTTACAGCCTTCTGTGCCGAGCCCAGCGTCCGTGACATGACTGAGACAACATCATACTGGGCTTCAACCAAAGCACGCGTGAGGGTAGTCCCAACACGGCCTGCGCCTACAATAGCAACCCGTGCAATCATAATAGCGAACCAAAGTTATTTATCTAGTATTGAAGTCATCCCTGATCCATGGCGGCTATATATTTAAGAAAGAAATACGGAGGAGACACCGGGAAAGGCTGGGGTCCGTGGGGTCCGGGGATGACAAAAATATCGAAGCGAATACGAGGCGGGCTTTTTGTTTATATTTGTATTTAATTTTTAAGGATTGTGTGCGAGGCTACAGTCTGCACACTCAAATTAACTCGGAACAGGTGCCAGTGCAACAAGCGTCGCTGTAAACAGAAGCATCCTTCTAATTCACCTCTACGACGTCAGAGCGTGTCTTCCTAGAATAAAAGATGAGCAGAGTCCGCAGAACATTAGACCAACCATTTTTCAAGTTCGGCTTGCCTTTTCTTGTCATGATGGTACGGATCGCGCTTGTTACTATTATATCGTATATTTCTGTTCATTTGAACATTGATTTCATAAGAGGTATGTACAAAAACTATGCACTCATAAAGGGCCGTAAGAAAACTCAATATCAATTTATTTATCTCGCATAGGTTGGAGGCGCCTATGGTCTTGCAGAATTCACCTCAACCCGGTACGAAAAGCACGAGATCGATGTCTCCAAGGTACGCAGCAAACACCTTGAGTGAGACAGTAAGGACACCGCACTTCGATTCTGTGTGTGGTTATGTCTGCTAGATACTGTAGATGATCATCAATCTCCTCTTTCTTGATATCACTTCTTACAGTTCACGAAGGAGCAGCTAGCACACTTAGAGAAGAACAAACGCAAGTTCGACATGCAAGCAGAATATGAGGTATGCACGTATACTTCGTACGTTATAATATGTACGAGATCTTAGATATTGCGATTCTTTCAGGATGTGAACTCATTATTTTAACCGCAACCACGTGGTGGTCTTACCGTGTGCAGTCTATACGTTGTCTATGTATATTGCACATATATAATTTGGGGTTACCACCCGGTCTACTTTACACTTGCAGCGCCTCAGTGACATGGATCTAGAAAACTGGGAGAATGTCAGGGTTGCCCGACCTGACGGCCTTGAAGAATCATTACAAAATAACACAACTAAGCCTTAGCGATCTCCACACCCGCGAGTTTATGCCTATGTATAACAGCAGCTGTAAGCATTTTTTGTGCTATTCAAAACCAAGCTGCTTATCCACATAGTTCGCAAATATTGAAGGGTCTCTATCGGGGTAGTCGAGCAGATGGCCCCATGTTTGGTCGTCTTCGAGCAGGCTTGGTAGAGTTCTGTGAAAGGAGATTGCAGTATACGGTAAATAGGTTTCACAAGTAGATCCCAGAAAGGGCATACAAAATCCATCGACCCGTCAGCACATACATTTGTGTTGGCGGCACAGATATTGTTTTTGTAGTAGCGAATGGTATATCTTAAATCCTCTCGCTCATGGTACAGGCCATAGCGAATGGTATATCTTAAATCCGCTTGCTCATGGCACAGGCCAACTATGGATATTGTGTATATACTACCCACATAGATAAGAGCAGGGACTAGGCTTTCACCGCAATTTTAATACTGTACTGCCATAGATATGTAAATACCTGGACGTTCCAAAGGCAACGTGACCCATGGCTTTCAGCTGCTCTGCCAGCTCTATCTGGTGGTTATCCATTAAATCCTCGTTGACAATTACCACCAATTTCCGCTTCGCCCCAAGCGACTCTAGTAACGTCCCGGATCCTGTAGGAAGGTAGACATAGCACAAGCAATAATTACCATCTATTATCTGTCAATTGAAATAAGTACGAAGCACCTGCTAAGCTCTCTCCGAGAATTTGAACTTGGTTGAGCACTCACAGTCGTACGCTATCAAAAAATGCGAATCGACCTACCAGCGTGACTAATGACCAAGTCTGCATTGCTAATATCTTCTAGCAGGGAAGACTTGAACCTGTAGTATGTTATAGGTATCGCCGTGTTGTTGGCTGCGCAGCATTCTCGAACAGAATCCTCACTTCCTCGACCAATTTGCAACAATAGCCGCTTTATCCCCCTTCTCTTGAGTTCAAGTAGTACCTCATCTGCCAACACCTAGCATAAATGGATATCATAATCAGCCCTTGGGGTCAGTAGGCCTCACTATAATATCGTACGGTAGAGCGCACAGTAATATTTCGTGACAGAAGCTATCGTGGTATTTTAGTTCAGTTTATTTTTCCTCCTATGGTAGAAACCTATCGGGCCGTAGATATGCCATACACTAAGTAGAGCAACGAATTGGCTAGCAAAACCCCAGTCCAACGAAGGGCATAGGAAAACGCGAGAAGTGCTGTGAGTGCTGCGTGTAGGCAGTACAAGATACACGAAAGGAACAGAAGAACAGATATTACATAAGCTTATTACATGTACATATGACGTTGCATGCGCTACATATTGGACTCGCACTTGACTGGTTGCATAATCGCACGCATACGCGCTCGAGGACTATGCGTTGTTGTCAAATGGTGCTAAGTCAACATCAGGTATCCGTGGTAAAAACTTTGAGGCAGAATTCGAATCTTTTTCATGCGCGCACAACTGTTTGATTTCTGAGAGGGTTGAAAATCTCCAGAGAGATACAATAAGATATGAATTTATGTTGACAAAGAGAGTTCGTGCTGGTTAATCCTATCAGGAACCGCATCGTGAGCACATCCTATGCTCAAAGCAGTATATTTTAAAGGCTGATGGAGCTGCTGCGGACACACTTGATCTAAAACAGCGGTCCACATACGTTCAGGTTCACACTCTTAAACTATCTATAATCTCGGTTCAGATAGAAGCGGTGTATAATTTGACTAGCTGGTTGCCT
Organism: Sphaeroforma sirkka; assembly: GCA_001586965.3. Taxonomy (NCBI): domain Eukaryota; class Ichthyosporea; order Ichthyophonida; genus Sphaeroforma; species Sphaeroforma sirkka. The sequence goes on along the minus strand of LUCW03000377.1, from coordinate 18,495 downwards.
CATAATCTCTGTATCGCTGCATATGGTCAAATTCCACAGTACGCTACCATACCGCGTCTATCAGCTTGTCGAATTCGGTTGATCCGACTGTCACGAACGCGTAAGCACTCTCGGCTGACATATTATCTGTACAGTGTCTTCATACACAAGCCCACATACGGTGTGTGTTCGCGCTGTGTACATGAAATACATTTTTTTTATGCATTTTTTTATAGGCCGATTCCCCCCCCCTCCCTCAAAGTCGACATCAGCGATCCCTACTGCAATTCTGCAAAGCAATATTTACCAGCAGGAGGCCGCCAGGGGGTAGCAATACAGATATGTTACATAAATAAACCAGATATGATTGGTTCACAAATGGGCGGGGTTTTTTGAAACTGATTTCTCAAAAAATCTCGGAGAGATTATCATTGATTTTTGATTATTTTATGAATACATACTGTTTTCAGGTGAGGTCTCCTAATGAATACTAAAGTGTCCTCATCTGTGGACATCCCGTGCATAATCATTGCTGCGCACGCGTGTGTGAGTCTACGTCAGTCGTGCTCGACACGCTATATATGTAAACATAATTGCCTATACCGGCTGGCGAATGACTTTGAAAGCTTTAGCTGAGCGAAGATGGAGGCTGTGGACATCGGAAAAGAAAATGAGTGCCCCGAAGTAGAGCTTGGGGTATGTATACTTCCCATTGTTTTTATCTGTTCGTGTAAGGTCTGCTTTGTTATTGTCTGTTTATGTTGCCAGTCTGTCTTGTTTAGGAAAAAAAAACTGTATTATTATTGAAAACTAAATTTCAGTCAAGCCAGGTATCATGGTTTTAGACTTTTTATCTATTCCACTCCTTCGCACATCTTGATATTAAGTGCCTAGTGTGAATCGAACATCTGTCAATCATCACGCATTATTGAGAGCAGTGTGGTGGTGATGGTGGTGGTAATGATGGCACACGCACACATACATACACACACACACACACACACACACACACATACACACACATACACATACACACACTCACTCACACACTCACACACACAATATATATATATATATATATATATATATATGTATGTGTGTGTGTGTGTGTGTGTGTGCGGTAATATATATATATATATAATATAATATATATATATATATATATATATATTATATATATATATATATATGTATATATATATATATATATATATGTATATATATATATATAAATATACAAAAGCATAACTTGTGAAATTCTTCGTTTATCGCCAGTGGGAGTAGTCTATATTCAGAATAAAAACTTGATACAAACTGGACTAAAACCGGGCGAATACGCATACATATCATTTTATCTATCTTTTTGTGACCTCAGAAGTGACAACGTACAAATCTACTTCTTCTTTTCAACCAGAATCGAACTCATTCCTTTACAAGATTCAAACCTATGTGGCTTGCTGTAATGCGTGTAAATTTTTTTCCATTTATGTATCAAGCTCTTCAGAAGGAAAGTTGGCTTGCTATGGGAGCTAATCTAGAACATACTTTCTATCTTGTTGCTGTACGCTTGGTAGTCAATCCATCAAGCTAACCGTTAACCGTGCTCTTGTCTATATACAGGCGGGGCCTTTCAAGGTACCAGACCCTGTCAAACCTAAGGATTCACTGCACAAATGCGAGGTGCAGGTGAAAGAACAGATCAACAATCCCGAGATTCTTGCACGGGCCACTTCTCTCTACGCACGGACCAAGATAGTCCAAGGATCTCCCAATTCAAAATTCAACGCCTTGACGGATATCAAGATTCCTCCTTCCGTGACTGTGCGGAGGAGGTTCTGGGAGCAGACCCCGCACAAGAAGATTGCGGGGATTTCGATGAAGCGATCCGGAGTTTCTAACCAAAGCAGTGCCAAAACCGAGCAAGTTAGAGCTAGTAGTGTAAGTGCATTGTCTGAGACACAGCAAGGTGACGCGGAGAGTAGCGCAGTGGGCGCGGGCGAAAATGCACCAGTTTCACTTGCCGTACAAGCCCAAATGAGAAATACGAGTGATGCCGGTACTTTGGAAGCAAACAATCATGGGATGGAGACTGCGGAGACTTCCATCGAACCTTCTGTAATGAGTGAGAAAGTCTCAGATTCAGCCGTTGATGCGAGTGCGAGTGTCCCGATAGACACGAGTGACGACACTCGTAGTGGTTTTGCGATGACGGATACCAAAGGCAACGAAACATTCTCAGAGATGGTTCCAAGCGAAGCTCTGTCTGAAGGTGGGAATAGCGTCAAACAGAATAAAGCTATCCGCAGTGCTCAAAGTCCGGAGGCTGATGCTACGCCGGTCATGCACAACAATTCCTCTACTGAAGCCAGCGAAATAAAGGCTTGCGCGGAAGACAACGCCGAATTTCAAACGAAAGGGAGTAGTGGTAGCGTATCAACAGTCGAGCAGGCAGCAGAAAGTGGCACGAATACAACAAGTCACGCTGTGAACGATGTCACCTCGATAAACCTTGCGAAGGTAGCTTCGGAAAGCCAGATCCCAGCACAATCACTTGCGACTTCTACTTCGCAGAGAAGTGACGAAATAGTACATGATGCGTCCGGAGATCACTCGGCGGAAGGAGGTGTACTGACGGATGTGTTGGTGACTGGCACAAGTGTAGCATCAGTTGACATACCGTTGGCTACAGAAACCGATCATGACGATACGGCCCACGACATAGTTGTGCTTAAGAAGGGCGCCACTGGACCATCTATTGAGGCAAAGCAAGAAGGTGATGTGACAGCTAGTTCACACAGTATAAGGGCACAGGTTAGTACACTCACCGAAACCGATCGTATTGTATCAGCTACGGAGGGGGAGGTGGCGAAAGAATCAGAAGGGAGGAAAAAATTTGTAGGCTGCTCGCAGGATGATCGTGTCGAAGATGATAGTGACTCGCAAACGAAAACAGCGACAACACAAGTGGTGCTAGCCACAGAGACAGTGAAGTACCAGGAACACCTCACTACATCGTTTGTAGATACCGCCTCTGCCACCCCAAATCTACGCACCAGCACAGATGTGCTTTCAGGGCTGCAGGCATGTGTACCAGCAGATACTGCAGATGTTGATGCTCATATGCAGATCGACAGTGAATCAGCGGACTCTCCAATATCCGAGGTGACACTGCGTAGCTTGAGTAAGGCAAGTGTGCAGAGCTCGAATGTAGCTGAACCACATCCATCCCTTAGCGAGACGCAAGGTGTGGATACGCATGAAGGTCGAAGCGTGGAGAAATGCAGCATGCAAGACGAGCCCGATATGAAAGCCACCACGTCGGGGGTAGTAGAGATGATCCCAATTGAGTCCACGACCAGTGTGGGGAAATCAGCAGACGCAGATATTGTCATGGCGGGGACCGATATAACCGCAACCGAGGTCACAGAGAGTGTGCAAAGCGCCACGGTCGAGGTCGACACTATCATGACGGACGTAGATGAGTTGCAAAATATTTGTCAGGGCAAGACGGAGGTCGTATCTCCTTCCGTAGGCGAGACAGTAAAGCCCGCTATTTCGCCGTGTGTGACCGCAATGGAGACTGAGAGCCCGCCAACATCCAGCCAATCTGAGTCGGGTTGTGTGTCTCAACTGGCAGTGGGAAGTAGCGTGTCTGTCAACAGCAAGTATGTGTCGCGTTGTGTATCCCACAGCATAGCCGAGACCGAAGTGCCAGCCATTTCTCCGCCAGAGTTGGATTTCACATCACAATTCGTAACTAGAACCACTGTTCTGGCTATCAACCGGGTTGACACCGTAACTGGACCGATTGCGGAGTGTGAGGAGGCACCTTCAGGCGATAACCGGGCTGACGTCACAACGAGCGCACCAAAAACCGACATATCAGCACAATGTACCGTTTCGGCTGATCTAGAAGGTACGAACAATGACTCGTCCATCGAAATGGATGTGCAAACCGATAATATCGGGGGAAACGAAGTGGATGTCATGTCTGCGGTTGAGTCAGTCGAGATAGGACATAAGCATGTCGCAAATGGAAGCGTAGAGGAGAACGCGTCATCGCCCATAGCTCACATTAACCGTAGCAGTGACCCATCAGATGAATCTGAAGAACTTTCCGACGAATCTTCCGTATTAATTCAGGACAAGCCCGATGTTGCTATCAGCGCTATCAATGCGGATTCGGGGGATACTCGTATTCGAGAGGTTGGGACAAACACTCCTCCAGATATAGCGTTGGATATGTCCGAGTCGATAACAGCGGAGACTGCGGAGAGTTTGAGTGGATTGAATCATACAGTGCAACTCATTGCTGATAAAAAGGACTCCGTTCGCACAGGTAGTCCAAAGAATGTATTTGGCCAAGAATCATCAGCGGGTGTGAAGGTCGCGGTGGCTGAAGAATCGAACGTCACAGTCGAAACGGTAAATCAAGGTGACACAGCTCCACCAACCCACTCGAATGTGAAAGCAACCACCGAGTCTTGCACGGACCCTGAGGAAGGAACATATCCCGCTAAAGAGCTGGAAAGCACCTCCGCTGATCATGAGCTAGCTGGCTTAAGATCGCACGCAACCGACAGTAAGACTGATATTCTAGTCGAAGCAGCGACGGGGAACAAAGGCGAGCAGACACATGCAGAGCAACAAGTCCTCCGCGAGGGAGAGGCTGCGAAATTGGAGGATGTTGTTGTGGCAGATACTTGTACAGCTCCTTCAAATTCGAGGAAGGGCATTGATAACGACGACAAGACAGATCAACCGAGTATAGAGAAGCACGAGGCTGCGAATCGGCTGAGTTCGGAGCCAGAGAGATCAGAGACTGCTGAGCTTCTCTCCGTATCTTCGGTGGGAACAGACGGTGACGTTATAGCCATAACTGAGGTCAAAACGACATCGCCAGAAACAGGAGCCACGGCCAGCCAATCAATTGTTGCGGAAGTGCCAGTCCTGATGAGGGACGAGAGCACAGCCAACCCGACGCAGGACACTGAGCAACCAGTTCTTCTGGAGATTTTGCCTAACAATGACGGCATGGATGGCACCCGCGCATGCAACACAACGGAAAGTGTTGGAACGTTGTGTGAAGCGGACCTGATGTTACTTCCAGGTGACGTTGTCGCGGGAGGCAATTGCAGCGGCGATGAAGTCAGTAGTCAGAAGCCATGCACAGCCGAGGAAGCGAAAATTGCGTCTGACATCGATCTCAACGGAGAGGCTTCTACTTCTCAGACAATACCCAACAAATCGCAAGAAGCGACAAGCTCTGTGCAGCTGGCAGATGGCACGCCAGCACCAGAAACTGAGAGTATGGGTCTTCTAACGGAATCGAACACACTCTGCAGCGAACAAAACACCCCAATTGTCGACAAGACACCTGACTCTAGAACATGTCGCGATGGTATACAAACGTTGAACACAAGTGTGTGTGCACAAGATAAGCTCACACTACGAGCGACTCCACCTGCGATTATTGCTCAGGTATCACCAACACCGTCCCTGTCGTCGAAGCGTGGAGTCCCGCAGGATTTTGTCATAGGTATGAATGTGAAACTCGCTCGGCACGATACAGCAATCGGTACAGAGCCATGCAAGGATAGTGACAGTCTTTCAGGGATTCCCATGGAGGCATCCCTCATCGATGTGCCGTCTGCGTCAACTAGAATGGAGTACACGAGTACCAGCAACACAACCGTAAGGGCAGAGTCATCAGACGCGGCGCCTAGCACAGCAAAACGGAAACTCGAGCAGCCTAGCGATGACTTTGTGCTGCCTGAGAACGACCGGGTGGAGGACAGCGTGACAAATGCCGACCATATCGAGCTGTCGTCTGAGCGCATAGACACTCCGCAGAGCTCTAGAGAATCGAAGAGGGCTTGTTTCGACAAGGAAGCCTCGACACCGTCACCAGTATGTGCTTCAGAGACGTATTTATGTATAGTAGCAAGTTCGATACCTTGTTCACTAATTGTTGTTACATACCTATCTGCGCTGCTTGGGTTGAGGTACATATGTGTTTTTTTCATAAAGAATTTCTAGACGAATATATAGTACTATAATGCTGACGCTCCTATGTTGCTTCCGCAGACGAACGTCATCGGTGAAAACAAGACCATGTGGCTGGCGGCAGAGATACAAATATTCAAAGAACACAACGCACGGCTACAGGAAAAGTTAGAGACGGCAAATTCAACTACCAAGACTATGGAAGAGACCCACGCCCGCACGTTGGGTGACACTCTGAAGGAGTTGAGTCAACTTAGCGAGCATAACGCCAAGTTGAAAGTCGAGGCTGCTGACCTTATGAACACAGCTGCTGAGGCTGAAGAGAAGCGTGCGGGTTTGGTGGAGGATAGGTGTCGGTTTGAACGCGAGTGTGTAAGTATTAAAACGGAAGCTGAGCTTCTGCGAGTTGCGAATATGAAACTAAGCGCTGAGATGACCGCTCAAGCCGAGGCGAATAGAAAGATGGGCACAGAAAATGAGAAGTTGAAGGCAGAGTATGAGGTGATGAGCACCGAGTTGGAAGCACTTAAGTTTAAATATAGTCAGTCCCTAGAGAACGATGCTGGTAATCTTAAACAGATTGAAAACCTCAAAGACGAGAGCGGTCGATTACGCTCTGAATGCCATGCGCTGAAGAGCGATCTCGATGCCTTACAAACAGTCAAAATATCACTGCAGAAAAATATCGAGGAGGTACAGCTGAAACATGCTACACTACAGACCGAGCTAGCCGCAAGCGTGGAGAAGTCGAGTATATTGGAAAGGACGAGACACGCGCTGGTATTAGAAGTGAGTGCCATACGCAGCGCAACACAGAAAGTACCCGAGTTAGAAAAAGAGGTGGAAACGCTACGACTAGAGAATAAGCAGATGACGGTATTGCATGACACAGTCGCTGCGCTGAAAGCAGAAGTCACAGAAATGGAAAAGGACAAAGAATGCTTGAAGCAGGCAAAGGATGCACTTGCGAGTGAGAGGGATATTATGCGTGAGGATCTGAAGGAGCTTCCGGGCCTGAAAGAAGGAACCTCCAAGTTGAACACGGAGATCGAGCAGATGAGAACAACTAATCAGCAGATGACTGCAGAAGCTCAGCGTCACTTAGAAGATGTAGAAAATATTATGAAGGAGAGGAACGCGTTTGCAAGCGAGATCGAGACCATGCGACAGAATTTAGTAGAGTTTCAAACTCTGAAAGAAGAAGTGTGCACACTAAAGCAGGAGAATAAAACTATCGCGGCACTCCAAAAGGCTGGCGACGCGTCAAAGGAAGTTGTCGATTCACTGCAAAAAGAAAGCGAACTACTGACAAACGAAAGAGATTTATTAGCAAGCGATAAGAATACTCTTGTGGAGGAGATGAAGGCTCTGCGTGACCGTGTAGCAGAGCATGGAGACGCCAAACAGGAGGCGCTGAAGCTGCAGGAGGAAGCGACGAAGCTTACCACCGAGCTTTCCGAGGTGAGTGCTGCGAATATGGAGCTGAACGACCGGTTACGGAAGATGGGCGACTGCGTACAGGACAACCTTCGCCTTGCTGTGGAGATTAAGGCCCTAAAGAGTCGACAGGAGGATATGGACCTCATTCAAGAGATGAACTCAGCACTTACAAAGGAAGCAGCTGAGTTGAGGGAAGGGGCTACGAGGATGAAGAAGCTCAGCGAAGACAATACTTTGATGGCCGATGAGGTGCTACGTTTGCGGGGGAGAGTCTCAGAGCTGGAGGTGCTTTCCGCAGAGTCCAAGCAGGCGCTTGAGGATAGCTTAAGTATGTGTTCGTAATCTGTGGGCCGTGTTCATTAGATGCACGGGTTGCTTGGGGTTATTTTCTCTGGTGGGATTGTTGTAGGCATGCTTATAAATTGAAGTGTTTACAGTTGGCTGTTCAGTGTTGTTTGCTGGAATAGTTATGAAACACAACTTTCACTAAAACAATGTGAAAATAACCTTTCCAAGAACAGAGAGCAAAAGCCAAGACGAGAGACAAACGAAAGGTAAACTTGCACGTGTGGAGATTGAGTTAGTCAATGCACAACGCGATCTATCAACCCTGGAAGATTCTTTCGGGCAACTCAATGAGCGATACCGCAAAATGAAGGAAATAAACGCTAACCTGTACAAAGTAAGTTCTTTCAACATTGAGGTTTTCTCTGCTGATATACTCCCATCCCGATGACAGTTGTAATTTGCACCTGAGACATTATTCGTAGCTGACATCGCGAACTTTTCTGACGCCGATAACACCTCTTGTGTCGAAACAGAACGAGAATCTGCTTAAGCAGGCAACACAAGAGAACCTGAACATCATCAACGCAAAGGAGGAACGGTACAACCTACTCAAGAAACACGCGCAGGCCAAGATTGCAGAGTATGTCGCTAATTCTATACCGACTGCCCGTCCATTTGCTGTATCCGTCGAGTTGTTTTTGTTTCGTCACGTCGTGCCCATCACTAATAAGGCCATCACGTTGGTTGCACACAGGGGGAATACACAAATCGATCAACTGGAGGGACTACACGCCCGCGAGAAGGCCACCTGGGCTGCGAAGCAAAAAATAGTATGCTCCTTGTGGTGTTACGGTTATCAAACATACCTACAGTCTGTGTGTATTCATCTTTATCTCTATCGCTCGACCGATTACCTTGCTTCCAACAATCGTTGTAGCAGATATGTAGCAGTATTAGCACAACAGCGTGCTAACCTGTTTCCTATGGTTTCTTCCTCCCAATCACAACAGACCGAGATGAACCTGGCAACCCTCGAAAAGAAAATAGCCACGCAGGAAGAAGAATACGACTCGCTCAAGAAGTTGTATATCATGACGCAAAACTTGGTCGTGCAACTACAACAGTCCCAATGAACTGCACAGGACAGGGTCGACTGGAAGGTGCTTCGTACTTGATACTGACCAAGAAGTAAGCGATAGCCCACGGCTCGATGTATAAAACTATCTAGTCCCGCTGTGAGATTTGTGGTCGTATGTGCAACAATCAGATTCGATCTCATGAAGCCGAAGCGCTTTAAAAGGTCTACGGTTGCTCTATCTACCGTCGGCAATGTGCTCCCTGAGACATATGGGGCAGACTTCGATAAGCTGAATTGTCTGAAGGTGTAAGAACTACCGGTCCATGGGGAAGGGGGGGGGCAATTGCCTAATTAAAGACTAGAAAACTCACAACAGTTATACAAATGTCGTGTATTGCGTCGGAGTTCCGCAGGATCGGCGCACACAATACTACGTACTACCCTCTGTGCATATGTACGCCCGACACACTCGACATTCACAGTAGAACGGCCATGGGTCGACTAATTGTCCCCATCACCATATACCGGCCTTGAGCATTTGTCTCAAAATTAATCTGTATCCCTATTATTTTCCCTCGCCAATCAGAATATAACTGGTCGGCTGCAGGTAAGGAGAGTGTGTACAGCCACTCATAGCCAGTTCAGAATTTGAACGATATTTTCACGAGTGATCTATATATGGATTCATTCGCATAAATCAGGTCTGATTGAACCGCAAATTTTCAACCGGTCCACGTGAATAGTGAGCTGGTTCAGTCATTCATAACAAGGCGTGCTGCAGAATACGTATTTCAATGAAATTGTGTTTATTATCTCGTGAGAAGTGCAGAATTGAACAGCACACACTCTGCTCACCAGCCACTACACTTTCCTTATATCATTCTATTCAAATTCACATCCGGAATAAATGCATGTATACGCACTCGATTGTCAGAGCTTACTGTATGTATATAAAAGTTTTGTAACATTGGCGTGATCTACACAAGGGCATGATTCACGAAATAAACACTTGATGTAAATCGAGTTTCCATCTTTAATTGTGGCATGGTAAGCAAATTGAAATATACAACTTCGATCGGCTTCAACTATTTATAGGTATGAGAAGCATAGTACGAGCCTGTATATGGGCCTACGTGAGTTGCAACTTCGATCGGCGTAAAACAACTATAGGATTGAGAAGCATACTACGAGCCTGTATATAGGCCTACGTGAGTTGCAACTTCGATCGGCGTAAATAATCTATAGGATTGAGAAGCATACTACGAGCCTGTATATGGGCGTACGTGATTTGTATACCACTATGTAATCACGCGTGGATACTCATAAGCACATTTTTATAAGCAATGATCGCACACGCATCATGAATTGAATAATAGCATAAACATATATATGAATATATATATATATATAAGCAGATACACACACATATGCGCAAATATATATATATATATGTATATCGATCAATAAATCACTATGTATCATAATGTATATATACAAATACATGTAACATATATATATATGTATATATATATATATATATATATATATATATATATATATAATATATATATATATATATATATATATATATATATATATAGCATATATTATACATATATGATATATATGCATATACATATATTACATAACATATAATATATAATATTAATATATATATGTATATTATATGTTATATATATATATTATTATATGTAATATTATATATTATTATTATTATTGGCATTACATATATATATGGTATATTGTGTGGTGCATGCATGCACATGCATATGTACATGACGTATTGTATGTGTAATACAGTTATTGTAATTATTATATATATAATAAATATTATTATTATGTTATATTATATATAATATTATGTTATATATAATAATGGCTATTATTATATATATATATATAATATATTATATATATGTTATGTTGCTATTAATATGCATGCATATGTGCATACGCAACATGCATATGCGTATGTACAATATTGTGATGATGCATTATACAATATTATTGTATCATCATGCAATAATGCACATGCATGCACAACACGTGCGCATTACAACACACACAATACACGTACGTCATCATCATCATCATTATCATGCGCATATATGTGGCATATATATTATTATTATTGCATCACATAATGTCAATATATATATGCGCATGCATTATATGCGTATCCATCATCATCAACACCGGACATCATGACATATTATATATATGCGCAGCGGTTTGGCAAGTTTGCACAACAAACATGCATACATATGCATATATACATATATATTGTGCGTGCATGCACCACGTATGCATCGTATTGCGTGTGTGCGCGTACACGTGCACACGTCGTTGCGCGTGCGTGACATCATATATATATATATATATATATATATATATATATATATATATATATGTATAGCATTACATACATACATACATGCGTGTGTATGCATGTATATGTATGCATATGCATATATGTATACATACATACATGCGTACATACATACATACATATGCATACATACATGCACATACATGCACGCATGCACATACATACATACATACATAAATACATACATACATACGTACATACGTTTCATATATATATATATATATATATATATATATATATATACATGCATACATAATAAGTACATACTATACTTTCTATAGGATTCTTAATCATTTAAAGAAAAGACAGACTGTTAGGTTTGAGTATTCAAAGAAAAGACAGATTATTAAGTGACTAGAGTGCAGTCAGTGCACAAGACAAGAAGTGAAACAAGAGCACCATACTTGCCTCAAACCTTTTTCGGGTTTGATGTACATATGTACGTTTTTTTTCTTTCTGTCCTTTTTTTGACCGTTCTTTTTTTGTGTGTGATGTCCAGAGCACAAAAAAGCTCAAGTGACGACGGGATAAATAACGCGAAAGACCATACCTATATATCTGGGTTCATACGTACTGGTTAGTTTTATACAAACATTATTATAATACGTAGACTATCACCATACATAACGTAAGCAGAGAGGCGATATGTTGAATCTATCAAAGATCAAGAAAACCAAAGCTGCAAATGCTGCCAACGGTACAAGCGATGCTGTTAAAACCACTGCCGCTGATCTTCGTATCCAGAAAGGTGCGATTTTGTAATGTGTCTGGGCACTAGTACATGGATAGTTCGATGTAATTTTAGGACTGGGGTATATATTCAGGATGCTATTCTCATCCTCGTAAACCTCAAGAGAGTAATATATATATATACATATATTATATATTATATATATATATAAATATATATATATATATATATATATATATATATATATATATATATATATATATATATATATATATATATATATATATATATATATATATATATATATATATATATATATATATATATATATATATATATATATATATATATATATATATATATATATATATATATATATATATATATATATATATGTGTGTGTGTGTGTGTGTGTGTGTGACATTTTCTTTAAAATTTGTTCTATTTTTCTGAAACGCTTGTTGTATTACAAGTTAGTAAATTTATGTTAAGTTTGATAGTACATCGATAGTTTCAAATGCGGCTGCGCATATGCATCACTTGACACTCACACGTTTTTTCTTTGCTCCTTACCCTAGACATCAGTGAAATAGAGCTCCCACCCACATGCAGGATGACCTTTCCAAACAAGAACGACCTGCAGCAGTTCACGTATGTGTCGTTCTAATGCGGGTCGAGATGCGTGAATGTGTAGATTCTATCTTTGTTTCTTACATTATGTGCATTTCATGTTTGCTGTTTGTTTGATATTTGTCTATAGAATCTACAGAAAAAAATAGTTGCTAATGTATTGTCTGGCACTACCTTTACATCAGAATCGAAGTGCTTCCGGACGAAGGGATGTATACTAGAGGAAGCTTTAAGTTTCAATTTATAATCCCAGACAGTTATCCCTTCGAACCACCAAAGGTATGCCAAAAGATACGCAAATACACACCTATATATATATATATATACAAAGTTATGTATGTGTGTTTATACGTTTATATATATATATATATATCTATATATGTTTGTATGTATGAATGTATGTATGTATGTATGTATGTATGTGTCTGTGTATATATATGTGTATATGGTGGTGTTGGTATTTATGTATGTACGTATATATATATATATATATATATATTGTGTAACTATGATGTTTGCCTTTCGCAGTTCTAACTCGATCAGGTAAAAGCTAGTTTTTTTTTTTGTATGGGTATTTCAAACTCTTTTCGAAGGTTCATCTGACAAGGGTTTCTTTACCAGTTCGCGTATGAAAGAAACGAATGTTACCACCACGATGCTCTATATGTTGTTTATCTTTGTGCCTTCAGCATCCATAGTGTGGCTTCTCAGATCTCTGCATCTACATATCTAGTTGTAGTGGTATACCTGTAATTTCATTACACTGTTAGATACGTCATGAGAATGGTTCAATCATCTTGCGCATTGTTATTACTTTGCGAAATTTCACCCTACATGTCGAGCAGCTACACAGAAATTAGCTCTCTAAGTGCTCGTCATTCGCTATCTGCAGGTGAAATGCTTAGCAAAAATATACCACCCGAATATTGATCTACAAGGAAACATCTGTTTGAACATTCTCAGAGAGGATTGGAAACCGGTAAGCTCCAGTTTTGTCATACCTACCATCTTACTATGTTATAGTTTTCGTCCAAGTTCCCTCTCAGGGTGTCTATGTCATCATAATAGCAATCTAGTTAACTGTTTTGACCAGGTTGATGATTGAAGTAGTTCGTTTTCAGTACTGCAATGTGCTGTTCATTTTTGTTTACTACATAATTCATAGGTTCTGAACGTAAACGCGGTGCTACACGGGCTACTCTTCCTCTTCTATGAACCGAATCCCAATGATCCTCTAAATCAAGATGCTGCAAAGGTTAGTGCAACTGTACGGTGTAATCGAAGATTTAATTTATTTTTTAACTTAAGTTGCTTTTTATCGATGAACTATTTAAATAGATTCCTGATCCTGTCATTATACACGCCTCAGGTTTTGCGAACGAATCCACAACGTTTCACCAGCAATGTGTCACGGACAATGCGTGGTGGTGAAGTTGACGGGCATTACTATGACAACGTCATGCGCCGATAAGGTTTTGGGGGCTTCAGTGCACTAAGCCCAAACTGGCCCGCCCTGGGATATATATATCCCTGATAGTATTACTATTATCCTTTACTTCTCATCCTTTCACTTCTCAATGTGGGGCTTCCGTAGGGGGTTGCACATCTACTAGTTATCGGTCATGTCTCACTTTGGCCCAGTGCTCGGACGGTGGTCACAATGAGGAAGACTGATGCTGCCGAAGGTTAATGTAGCGTGTGCTTCACCACGTGGAAGGTGCACAACGCCTCCATCGTCCAGTGTGGGTGGTGTCTTTCTTACTGATCTGTGTGTGCAAATATTCAACAGAGCCGATACATCCACTCTTTTTTCGCCTTTTCAAGTGGCACCAGCGGTCGGAGCGGATGTATGTACCGTTCGGATAGTTCCATGGGCAGTTTTGCCGAGAAAATTAAGCTCGTGGATGGATGACAATATCACCGCAACAACGTACGGACCGAGCCAAATTACAAAAGTAAAGCACGGTTGCCCGCCAATGAAGTCAGCGTTTACGGACTTTGACCTACATCGAGTCTTCATCTCTCACCTCAGAACTAGATATTCTCTGGCAATCCGACAGATGTGGTCGGATGGCGTCGGCGCTTTTCATTGTCTTGTAGCATCTCTCTGTAGACTGGGTGAGAGCAGTCGTGGTTAATTCGTTCGTGTCCGACGGCAGGGATATGTTGAGTATGGCATCGTCTGCGGCCTTTGCACCTTTGGATGAGCTTTCAGCTGAACTGACTGAACCTGTGGCTTGCCTCAAATTTGACCCTTTAGAGAGAACTCTATCAAGTATAATCTGATAGTGCGTGGCCCAGATAACGAGCGCTAAGAGAACCAGTACAGTGATGGATGCGAGATCGACAATCACCCAAACACTTGAGATGTCTGTGTAGCCTTCCTGTTTTCATAAAAAATAAACAACAAATATTGCGATATCAATCATCCGGTTCTTCAGGATACTGTACAAATATGGGTACAAATGATGTACAAGTTTTCAAAAAACATACAGAATAAACATACAAATAAGGTAAGAAAGCAGAGCGTTTGTATGCAAAATCTTCGATGCGTTCAGATATCGTACCTGACCGGCGATGACCCTAACAGAATCGAAGAGGACGAATACTAACAGACCTAAACCTGCAGAAGAATGAGCCGACAATCAAAATATAATTGAATATGTAGTAATACAGGAACCGTTTACAGAGCTACTACACAAGCAACTACAAATAAGAGATCGTATTGGTTCAAGATACGATATTCATGTACAAAATGACTCATACTGTAGATTTGTATAATTGACATACATATGTATACATATCCCACAATAAAATATTGGAGCCGGAAAAGATACACATAACCGTATGCACGCGCAAAACAACTAATATGATTCTTGAACTACCAGAGACACAGCGAACATAGACATGTTGACCCTTACTTTACATAGCAAATTACAAACATGGGCGTTCGTTTACACCGTCCATGAAATTAAGAATCGCAATAACTTGCTGACATAAATTCAATATGACATCAGGTGGTGAATCAATTTAAGAACATACCGAATACAAGAACCGCGCTAGATTCCGACAGCTGATGTTTCTCCATATCCTCCTTCTTGCGCCGTAGCATTGATACAGAAACAAGCATCACGATGATCTGTAGCACAGTATATGCCATACAGATATACTCAAACATCATGATGGCCGTTGTAGCCATGCATAGCCATAGTATAACGGCTGGTACTTGCATTAGGAATAAGTACAGCATCAGATAATTCGTGCGCAGGTATATGGGATTCACTTGTGTTGATTCCCGCCACACAGGCCTTGGGGTCAAGGCTGGATAGCCGTAGTACAGCACTACAAGCCGAGTTGCCCGTAGACACTCCGGCGTGACGATGAGATTCTCGCCCAGTAAAACTGTGTATTTGAACGTCAAGATGGGGGATATCGACTCAGTATACAAGAACGTTTGCAGCCTGCATGCTCATTCATAACCGAAGCCAGAAGTGCATATTAAGACAGTCGACGATGTTTAAATTCAAAACTAATTAAACATGTGTAGATACAAGTAGTATCCAACACCAGTAGCTTTCCGATATTTTACTATTCGAGAATCACTTTGTTCGAGCATGCGTGCATAAATTCCATATACGAAGTCAGAACTGGAAGGAAATCCAAGCGGGAACAAATATCAAACCGAGCTACGCGGACATACATAATATATAACTCCATTTGTTCTGCGATATGCTAGTATCCCATGACCACAACGTTTGGTGGGTCAGCAAAAGGACGAAGCCTAGCATCGTCCACGAGAAATACAGTAAATAGTTTCTCTCAGACTTGAACTCATCGAATCTTCTACATATTACAAGTATCGCTGCCATCGTAAGTACAACTGCACTTCCTAGAAGAACAGTTGCGCATACACTTAGTGCAGTGCTGCCTGTCATAGTCGTGACTAGTTGAAGTTCCGAAAGAACGCAAAAGTATAGATACTGTCCATAGGCCTGCATCTCAGTATATTTATATATATATATATAGTACAAAGAACTTTGTCGTCGTTTCATTTATTTATATATTTACGGCGAGTAGTCGAGTAGTTCTGTAAATACAGATACTGATGTATTTTTTTCTAAATAGACAACCAAAATGTGCAATATATAAATAGCTTTAGCCTAATTACCAATAAATAAATAGTGATAATTTGGTCACCGCAAAATATTTACATAAAAATCATTGGCCCTCTCTGGATTTGGGATTTGGGATTTGGGACTCGAGCAGAAATCAGGTTTCTTCCGACGACATTATTTAGCGCAGACTCAAATCAAAATTCAAAAGTTCCAGTCTTCAACAAAAAAAACCAATTCGGTTTTTTGTATTTTTTTTGAATAACAAATCAATTAAGATTTTTGTTATTGTTGTGATATAAAATACATTATTTTATTAAAATAGCCTTCTGTGTTCAATTTTCAGGGCTCCATATGTATGTATGTAAATATAATAATACTATATTATTAGGCAGCCCGCAGCTACGTTTGTCAATTCGGTTTTATTTTTATTTTATTTTTTTAATAACAAGTGATTACTTCAGAAGTTCAGCCGCTCAGCCTTTAAATTCTGCTAAATACTCTACTCCTACTCTTTCCAAATATCTGGCCTATGTAATAGTCTCAATAGTCATTATGTACTCTCCTCGTACATATGACAAAATTTTAGTAAACAAATACAAGTCAAAAGCACAAGTTCACCGCACTGGCACACTCCGAGACTGAGTTTGTGGGGTGCTGGGGGGCCCTGGGGCTGACCCTCCGGAGCCCTGTCACCTGTGTGAGAGTCCGGTGACCGCCTGAACTGGGCCACTGCTTTTGGGGCGTATAGACTACAGTATGTACTGGTGGCACTGTGGGCGTGGTGTCCTTGGCCGTGGCCTGGGCCAGCGTGGGCAGGCCGCAGGATAAAATTGAAAATCAATCTATCAGAGATTGATCTCTGAAATATAGATGAAATAAATACTCAAAAAAACACTCATTGTTGCCCCGACATATTAAATAAAAATTAGAACGCGGCTTAAGATTTCGATGTACATATTTGTTTTATTTTTTGCTTTTTCTAACAAAAAACCAATACTGTAATTACATAGATATAAAATGTTCTTTTTTCGCTCTGTAAAGACATATGGATATATTTTTAGGTACGCATGAATGTATTTACTAGTTTTTTTTAAAATAAATGTGTACTTTTTACAACAAACTAAAAATCAAAAATGGAAAAGTTCGACAGTGCAGTGTGCACAAACAGGTATTTACACAGGGGGGCACCTAAGTAATTTCTTTTGATTTTGTACTAAATACGATCTTCTTGTGATTGGCTGGTTTGGAACAATGATTCTAAAAAGACATTTTGTACGACATTTTATAATATGATTTATATAAAAATGGAATTCAAAATGCATTTTTTGAACTCTAAACGTGGAGTACTCCAAGGACACTCTCTAGAAATAAATAGCTAACTATCTTATGACTAAAACTCCTTGTGGCCCTGAGGGCCGTTGATACAGTGATATGTACTACGACTAAAATCCTATATGCCTAAAACTTATAACTAAAAATCACCTACGGCTAAAAGAAATTTTACCCCTATTTTTAAAAAAACAATTCCTGAACCAAAATCATTGTTCTTGTTTGTTTTGCTTTATATATATATATATATATATATATTTGTTTTTGGTTATATTTATTAATAAAACAAACAGAACGAAAAAGGCCTAAATTTTTAAAATAGCTTATTGTTTTTTTGTGTTTTTTCTTTATTGATTCAGATGACAGTCACAACTGCTCCCGTCTCCGGTTCTGGCTCCGCTATTTATGTATGTAAGTACTTCACTCTCACTCTTGAGAGTTGAGACTTGTGACTTTCCTATGTCGCAGAAGTAGCTGACTCATTGAACTACGTTGTCGATTGTAAGCATATCGTTATCTTATCTCCAGA
>LUCW03000376.1:0-12760 GCA_001586965.3 Sphaeroforma sirkka | reverse complement strand
CCTTATGGAAGTTACTTTTACTGTCGCCTCAGATCAAAAAAGTCTTAACATACTTGAAAAGATATGAACCCTGATTCACAGTTGGTGAGCCGCTGGCATGACATTATTGCCAAGTTCGCTTTTTAATATAACACATACCAGGAGTACATAACCATCTTCCTGACATGCTCTCTCGACTTTGTGCCCGACTACCAGAAAACAGTCAAGGAGTTATTAGCAACCGATTGATGCTAAATAAGAAATGGTTTAACCTCGCTCAATCACGATAGGGGTCCATTTACTGTTGATATGTTCGCCGCAGAACATAACAAACAGGTTTTCTGAATATAGGTCGTTGACTCATCCCTGAGGGTGATGCATTTCAACTTGACTTATCAAAGCATAATGCGTGGGCTAACTCACCTTGTCAACTTATCGCACAGTTGTTAAATTATGTTAATATTACTAAATCTACCATTACGCTGTGTTGTCCCTTACGTAACTCCGACCCATGGATACGTGATTTAATTAATATGATTCAAGACGAACCTACTTATGTCGACCGTGAAACCGACACGTTCTTGTATCAGGGATCCTATTCTATTAAGAAGACGCCTTGGAAACACACCATTGTTTGTCGCATCGGTCCTGCAGGTACCACTAAGTGGAAACCCTCAACCGAATTCTTAGCTAAACTAGAGGAGTCTAAAGAGTTTGAACAAAAGCTCAAGACTCGTACAACACATGCACCCAACAAGATTGTAGTCGAGGTAATGCCGATTGAAACGGCATTAGATCGTAAAAAACATGGAACTAGCTAAGGCCATGGATCAAAGACTCAAAACTCTAAGAGAACCTGAAGCTCGCACTCAACTACTTAAAGCACTGCTTAAAGAACAGCCAGGAGTTGCGAAACAACTGAAGAAGACACTTCAACAATCCAATGTTGTCAATTATGTATCTCAGGACTCTACCCCTCCTGATACTGAGGTTGCCTTTCCAACAGGACTATGGTTCATCCAGCCAGCGTTACGCAGAATCTGACTGACTTAGAGGAGCTCGAAAGTAGAGTTAAAATTATACATAATTTAACGCATCGAGCATATGAGCATACTTATAAAATGGCTATTCGTGCAGGGCTTGATCACCCGGCGCTGAAAGAAACCATACGTGAAGTATACCGACGCTGTACTGATTGTGAAAAGAATCAGATCAACCGCTACGGTTGGGCACCCCTAAAAAGTGTGACAGAAGACCAACCGATGCGCCGAGTCATAGTCGATTCGGTTAAACTTCCGCGATCCAAGCATACTGACGATGTATATATCTGTAATTTCTTATGTGTGGCTTCGGGCTATAACTTGCTTTATGCAATACCGAACAAACGCCCACAAACAGTGGCAGAATTATGCTATCACGTCTTTAATGACTTCGGTCTCCCCCGAGTACTATGTTCTGATAACGGTAGTGAGTTTTGTACCGACGTAATGGAGGCACTTATACTCGCATCAGGCATAACCCATAGGCGTGGTGTTCCTTACAAACCTCAAACGCAGGGTGCAAAAGAGACACGTCATAGAGAACTTAAGAAACTCTTGCGTACCGCACTAGACGACGTTGAGGATATGTGGCCTTATCATTTGAAATGGGTTCATACTCAAATGAATAACTGCATGAATCCTCAAACTGGAACACTCCCGTTTCACTATTTCTTTGGCCGCTATAGTGAATTACAAGCAACGTTTGATAAAACTGCGCCCGAGAAACACGTTACCCCGTGGCTACAAAAGATCGAGCATATGCAGAACGTTGTTTACCCCTGTTTACTCGAGCACAAGAATCGCGTCCTACTTAAAGCGTATGACCGATGGAATAACACTAAGAACATTGTTCAGTTCAAAGTCGGCGATTACGTTAACATTATAAATCGAAACGCCAACGTTACCAAACTCTCTTCTAAGACGATAGGACCTTTTGTTATCTCCTACCATGATGAGAAGAGTGATACTTACGAAGTGAATAACATTGATGGTACTAGCGCAACCAATCTAGGCACTCACCGTATCCCTACCTCCGAACTCTCATTCGCTCGCTCATTTGATTCTGATATACCAGTTATGGAGTCACAAGTCAAAGATATAATTGACAAAACATCCGAAGACGGTTACACTTACTACAAGACCCGTTTCATGGATGTGACAGTAGCTTGGCTAACCTCCGATGCATTTCGTTAATCTCGCGACTTTCTTCGTATCTTTAATAAGAAATGGAATAAGCGTATACATAAGAACACACGAGATAAACGAAAAGGGTTTCCTCAGGTGACTACAAACCCTGACGGATCTGAAATTCCCTATTTGCCACCTACTTCCTACGTGACTAAACTTTCTGATCTGCTTACCAACAGTGCAGAAAATTGTTCAAACTTACTTACTAATGAAGAACAGCCTTTGGCTATTACCTTACCAAATAATAAACGTAAGGCGCCTACATCGGAAATGGTTACTGGACCAAATACTAAACGACATAGAGTACAACATGAGTCTTGAACTCGTACATATAGGCACATACTTACTCGATAAGTCATGACCGAAACCGTTTTTACTTTGGTTTTCGCTTTACCAACTAGATCGTATCTTAACGTACGTTCGTAGTTCTAAAAGCTACTGGGGGCTATGTAGAAATACGGCCTCCGGTCAGTCTAAACTATCAAGATCAATTGAGATAATACATTGGTTTTTATTTGTATTTTAAATAATTTAGTACAAGCTCTTTTTCCAATATTTCCAAAGTGTTCTAAATTCACTTTGATGGCTCCAATAGCCTGAGTATTTGGTATGACTCATCTACTTGGACCTATTTGAGACATTAGTAGATGTAGGATATTATAAACTAAATTTTATAATCTCCGAACTACTACTTATACATTTTGGTCCTCCCGCCAATCTCCAAAATCCAATAAGTCTTTTTCTTTTTTTAACTTTTCTTCAGATGGAACTTTATTTATATCAGCTAATGTATTAACGTGACTTACGTTATTATGTCTATTTACAAATTAGGCAAGTGGTCATGAACACTTAGTACTTCTAGTGAAAATTATTCAATAAAGAACAGCTAGAGGTACGCCCTGTGTGATCGAGGATATTTAGACTCTTAACAAGAGGCAGTCCCGATCATTCTTACACAAGCTACCACTGCTAAATCCTAACTGACTAAATTGTATTTTGGTTTAATATAGTTTGAAACCTAGTATTTTTCCATCGAAATTTACAATAGCCCACTGATTAGACTCCTTGCCGAAGGGTTTGCTACTGAAGGCGGGTACTTTCCCTGCAGCTCTTCCCTGCAGCTCTTCCCTGCAGCCGTCTGACAGCGCACCCAAAGAAAGCTGATGCAGATATCATCTTTCCCGCCGACTTCCGCCCCATCACGCCTACGCAAATAGTCAGACGCATCTTTGAAAAGTGCTTTCATAATCTGGTTACCAGCCACCTCGTCTCTGCTACACATGCTACCCGAACTGGCTTCAAATCACGGTACTCCTGTCATACCCAAGCACTTGCCGCCATGGAATTTGAGACACAGTCAGAAGAGGAGTGGAACGACGTCTGTCTGGACATAAACAAGACATACTACAAGGTCGCAATCCCACGCCTATGGGTACTTCTGCGCTACGCTGGAATGCCCGAAAACTGGATCAACTGCCTCCGCGCGCTGTTTGGGAGGGTCACTGCCCGAGTGACATACCGCGGCACGATCTCGTCTCTATTCCATAGAACGAATGGCATCTTACAAGGCTCAATCGTCGCCCCCAGCTCTTTATTATCTACATGGATTCCTTAACTGTCACGCTAGCACAATTTCGGCCCAAGCTCCTCCGCTCTTATTTATTTGTTGATGACACACGGATCCAAGCGCCTCGATCAGTTTCGCTCCAGCCTTTTTTAGATGACATTGATGCGTGGGGACGCAAATATGGCCTCGAACAGGGTGTCATTAAACTCCGAGTACGATCTACCGACTTACGACACGCGGCGGAGCTTATCACGCCGACATTTGCAGACGCACCTTGGAACACACGTTACCTCCTCCAAATATCTGGGGTTCCCACTCTCTCACGGAGTACCAAGAATCAACCTCACCAGACATATGGAATTCCTGGTTGCAGCATTATCAATGGGTATCGCCTCTTTCCGCGCTTATGGCTTCCATGGCTTCAGCTGGTGACACCCCCGCAACCGGCTAGTGATGTTCAAAACATTCATTCTATCCACGGCTACATATGGGCTGAGCATTATTGCCTGGGCTCCGCCTATACGGAAAGATGCGTTGGACCCCCTGTTCCAGCGCTTTAACTCAGCACTCATCCAAGCAGCAGCCATCATCACGGGCACTAAATACCCTCCTTAGTTACCCAAACATCGAACAAACTTAGTTCACTTTTGCGGCCTGCTCCCCGCGCGACCATTCGCGGACTACCTCAGAGGTTGCCTGGGAATACAACTCGACTAAATGGCCAGCACAAATCCTCTTACCCCTCTGACGCAACCCGCCTGGGCCCACGACAAACCATCACTGCGCTTCCCGTACAGTATCTATGCTCACCTGGAAACTGTACACAAAACCACGGGCGGGCGTACACCCGACCATGTAGCCCTCCGCCAACGCTGTGACGACATCAGGAAGAACTCAACAATACGTTGGTCCAACAAGAAGATCACGGCAAAGGCCCGGCGCCAATACTACTACCAACTGGTTATGGGTAAACCGCCAACCTCAAACCGAGACACAGCCAGACACGACAGCTTCAATCGCTGCTTCGAGTCTACATCAATCCGGCTCTGTGCTATGATTGTAATGAATACGTACATGTTCACATTGCTCGACTACCGTACCGACGGCTGTCTCTGCCCTGCCTGCCCCGGTAGCCACAAGTTCACTCCAGCCACTTTAGCTGTATTCAACAACTGATTCGACGCATCCTGATAGGCCCAAAACTGCCGCCAATTGGCCCTAACCTCCTTCAGCAATTACAGAAGTGCCACGACTTCCACGGTATCTGGACCCTCCACGAACACCTTGAATCTTTTCTCCAGCATGTTGAAGAACCACCGTACCCTCACCCGTCTCTGACACATCAGCAGATGTTCCCCATACCCCGGCTAATCACGCTGTTGAAGTGCTACTTCCAAATTTCGGTTCAAACCAAATTATCGTGCTTGTTGGTTCCGCCTATGATACTTCCGATCCAGGCCAGCCAACACATACCGAATTCATCTGTGGTCTGGTGCGGTATTAGCTTACCCCCATCCTCGCTCCTCAACCGTGTTATGATGGATAATCTAGTCATTCTCGGTATTTCATACTCTACACTAACCCATTCCGCGGCACTACACATCGCAGACCCGATCCGTACCACAGAGGTGGATACTCTACTTAGTAGGTCAGCAAGCGAATATATGGAACATTCGATAGTAACAGTGTTTTGTCAACACCGGCCCGAATTGACTCAGCGCATATCTTCCATTGTCGACTCACTTGGCCCAAGCTTCAAACAGGAGTTCACTGACCACTTCTTCCCATCAGTCTTTCCTGAACCACTACAGCGACTATGAGAGCTATACAATATGTTCACACATTGTAACATACATACCTGTCATTTTTGAAATAAACAATTTTATCCCTATATCCGCCGTAATGTTCCGGAACTACAGTGTTGGTTCTGGCTTGAAGGTTTCACACTTGCAACAGCAGATCTTTATACCGTTCTGCATTTTTATAGTAGGTAGTGCGATTGACCCGAACAATTTCAAACTCGATCGAAGAGGGGTCCTCCTTTCCGCTAGATCCAGGATACTTAGGCATCTTTTATTTATATCACATTCAGGATACCAAGGGGTTCAGGTATACCACAATCTCAACGTACTCTCCTCCTGCAAGGGAAGTCGTTCTATTTTTATTGATTACGATCTTGTGAACTAAAAAATTAATAACTTGGGCATGTGTTGCGGACAAACCAAGTTTACCATACAACTTCAAATTAACCTAATAAAACTGATCCTAAGTATCCTGACCACACTGGGTATCGGAGAATCAATAAGGAATCCACAATATACTTCCGAGAAATTTGAACGAGAGGTAGTACTATTCGCGTTATGATGTGTGTTGGTGTTTTAAAATATCATGAATTTCTATACATACTAGATTTATCACTTCTGATCCCTCGAATGATTGGATAGAAGCCATTTTATTAAAAATTTCCTGTTTTTTATACTATTTGTCCTATATATCTAGCAGATCGGTGTGCCGGTATGCCAGATATGTGTTTCTAGTACTATAGAGTAATTCGTAAATTTGACCAGGTTATAAACTGTATTTGACTGAATTATCTTTTATTAAACATCCACGTAACAATGCAACTCTGTATGACGCAGGTTCTCGATGGACGCATCCAAAGCATGTTTTCTGTGTATGCATTGTACCAATAAGTAGGAATTTATAAAGGAGTTTCTAAACACTTCTGACAAGGGTATTGGTACTAATCGCGTAGCGTATACTAGACATGCCTATACCGGACTTGCTATTTCTATTTTCATGAATGCTTGTATACACAGCCATGATTTATAAACTATGAATCGAGATCACACAATCATAAATGAAGTACATCACGCAAACAAACAGTGAATTATTGATAATACAGTGCTGGTAGAAATGTGTATACTTTAGTACATTAGGTAAATGACTAAAGCAAACCCAGTACTAGATTGATTGGTTCAGTCACTATACTAGGATGATTGGTTCAGTCACTATACCAAATTGATTGGTTAAGCCATTTAGTTATCATACTACAACTTTAGTAAACAAATATATTTACATAGTAACGCATGTAATATACCCTTTCAACATTTTAAAATAGACGTGGACTCAATTCTATTCGAAGTGTTGACACACAACGCAAAAGAATATATCCCAAAACAAATTCCTATCAGTATTAGTCAAGCGAGAATACAGTTATGCTGTAATGCTTGCGAACAGCACAGTGTGAGAGTCGTTGCAACTTAATACACGGTAACACTACCTTGCAAGCATTGTAGGTTGCATGGTACAGCCATGTAGCCACGAATCACCAGCATCCTGACCCACACGAGTTGGCCTGCTTAGCGAGTCTATTAACTTCAGATGTACTAAGTTATAAACATCAGTCATATGTTCCAGAGACTACCAATCCCCTGGTCTAATATCTCATTTGTCTACCACCATGAGTATTTTTACCCGGGACTGATGTTATACCTGACGGATCAGTTGCTTTGCTCTTCCGGTCACTCCATTGTTTGATCGAAATCAAAGTCTCCCATTCTAATGTGTCGATATTAGGCGGTCGGTGCTAACAAATATAAAATAGCAATTACAGGCGTCAAGATGTGTTCAAAAGCATTGTATTTTAAATAGTCAAATGTACAGCAAAAAAAAGGAAGAAAAGGATTGAACAGCTGATCGCGAATTATATTCATTCGAAGCATACGAGCTTCGAAAAAAAGAAATCGAGATAGTAAGGCAATGCGGTATAGATTTGAGCATCAACTGTGCTAACAATAATCATCAACAAGTAGTGAAAATTGAAAAAGCAATTCCGACACTCAGATGCAAAAATGACGTCATTATATGCAATGATGGACTTTACTTTTGTAAGGGGATACACGGTCTATAAATCCGACATTAGAAGTTCATGTTTAGGATATTTGGCATGAACTTTTCGTTCAAGGTTGTTTTTTAATACTAGATTTTTCTTGTGAGACCTCGAATTATCATATTGTGCTACACTCTGAGGGTGTTGACTAGTACACTAAGACTAAGTAACCACCCCCCTCCCCCTTCCCCGCGGGTGCTAATTCTACCCCGTTTACTTCTACGTGATATGTATGTATTCTTTTAAATCACAAGGATTCGTAAGTTCATGCACATACGTGCATAATATAGTGCATGCGCAACCCTACGTACATATTAAATAACAAGGAAATAGACAAGTCCACTTTTATTTGTTCGGTATACAATACATATGATGACTCATAGCACCTACTGGCTCATTCTCTCCGAGGTAGTATACATTTCGAGTTATTTACCCTTCGAGGTAGTCGTTAAAAAATAGTTTGCACGATATGAGAAATCAATTTTTTACCGTGAGTACTGCTTGTGTTAAAAAAAAAACTAGAAACTAGAGCTATTTCAAACCAAGCCATTGAATGAACATATGTGCAATACTTAGATAACGTATTGAAGTGTTCAAGAGGGAATGAAAAAAAGTTCATATAAAGGCCGCTCTATGGCTTTGAATATACTTATATTTTAATGTGATTTCATGTGGTGTTGTTATAGTATAGCATGCTTAGGTTTCACACGATTAGTTGGGGGGCTGTGCCTGCGATCGACCAAGAATAAGTTATAATCGCCGAGACATACGATATCTCACCGTAAAACCGGTGGGACCGGCGACTCCACATCGAGTATCAGAGAACGATACTCACACCAAGTATTCATCATCATCATTTTTTGACTCACAGCTACATTTGGACATTGAGAGGGCAAAGGCATCAATATATCCGCAGCATATCCGCATTTCAACCTATAGGCTATCAGTAGATAGACGGTTTGCAATCACTACTTCGCCTTGAGCAAGAACTACATTCAAGTGAACACATAATCTGTCGCTCAAACTTCGATCAGTCGCAATGAGCGATTTTTTTAAATATATATATGTATATTCATATATCATCTTATATATATATATATATATATATATATATATATATATATATATATATATATATATATATATATATATATTATATGCAAATATGTATATATATATATACATATATGCATATGCTGCCATATGTATGCATATTATATATATATGTATGTGTATGTATATAATATATATATATATATATGTAATAATATTATAGCCATCTACATATATATAATATAATATTCATATATATATATATGTATTATTATTATGCTATATATGTATGAATAATATATATATGTATGTATAAGCATATATAATATATATATATATTAATATTATGTAATATAATATAATATATAATATATATTATATATATATATATATATATATGCTATATTGATAGCATGCATACTATGTATACATATTAATGTATATATATATATATATATGTATATATATAACATATATATATGCCATACATATTATCATACACACACAATACCAATACAATACACAAACGCAACAACACATGTATATATATATGTATGTATATGTTGGTATATATATATACATATGCATAACATACACACACACACACACACACACACACACACACACACACACACACATACACACACAATACACATACACACACACATATATATATATATATAGATAATATGAATGCTCTGTCTCTCAAAAATATATGATCACTATACATGATGAACTCCTAGGAGAATAATGAATATAGAATACATCTGAACGGACTACAGTCCGAAGAACTTCGGATCCATTCTCAATTTGGAGCGGACCTATATAGCCCCTGCAAGAGTGTGACTGAATCTGAAATTTTGAAAGTTTGAACTCTATGTATCAGTTTTTGAATATACTACTCCCTCCGTATGCAGATATCAACGGCTATACAACACAATGGATCACGCAGTGTCTCATTTCTAGATATCTCATCCACAATATAGAAGGTCTTGTTGGGGCTTGAGCAAGTCGCACACAAGAGCGACATACAGAAGTGAACAGGCCTTATAGCTAATATATTACAAAACTGGGTTGCTATGGTAATTATATCCTTTTTAAGAAAAGCGCGGCATAGTCTCAGAAAATGAGTTGTCTCAAAAGTCCGGAGAGTAAAATAGCGGCTCAGTCAAATCCGTCACTGCCCCACAACATATGTATTTGATATCCAGATAGGTTGGTATTGATAAGCAAAGAGTTAGTAGCGGACACCATCGCATGGCGACAATGTATGACGAATGGTGGATCTAATTCAATTGAGAGCTGTAGTGATCACATGTATCGCAGTAGGATGGGCGCACTGGTCTCTAGAGGCCCATTTGCCAACACCGCATCTTGAAGCTTATCATGACTTATATGTCAATGGGGCACACACAGGCAACGAAACGCTATGTATTGCACCAGGGTCGAATTGGGCCAAATTGAGAGATAGTACACGCAAAGAGACAAGAGATTATCTTTTTCCCGGCGATATACCACAGCTACACTTTACGATGCAAGTGAATGGCACGCACGGTCTTGTCGATAGGCAACTAAATCAAGAAGGAGGACAAAGCAGCACATTTGAAACATCCTTTATACCGCTGGAGCTTACTGGGAGTAGTAGATTAAGGTACGTAGTATAGAAATAACGACGAAATCAACTTTGTTCCTGCATGAAACATTAGTACAGAGTGTCTAGACGAAATGCGGCCTATAGTATATTTGGTATCTCAATGATGCACGCCATGTATCACCGCGGATTGTAGTGCCAAATTGAGGAAAAGGGCATGTAAAACCCATTGTAGCATGGCTGTACTGTTAATTGTACTGCTGTTGAGATATTTTTGAGTAAAATTTGAATAACTTCACCGATGAGTAGGCGTGAACCCCTTGAAAGGTCTGCTAAAAATGTGGTGTCAGTTTGTTGAATCGCAAGGCAGCATTAACGAACGTAGCTGTTTAGTGCCATACTATCGCTAATGTATGAGTACGAATAAATCCTATAGTGGTTGTATTAGTTACAATAGAAAAATACTTTTGGTAGATTAGTGTGCAATTATTCGAGCGTGAGTTGAATGCAACTGACATCAGTCTACACAGAAGGGACAACATAGTCCCTGAAAAGTGCAATATCGAAGGACAAATTTATGTTTTACGCAAAATGATATGCCGCTTGGTAGCAGTACTTAAGAGTCATTGTGGCTTGACCATGCCGCCTTATGTACAACTCGATATCCACTCAAAGCTTTCAAGATAGGAACATTTATCTAGGCCGCAGCGTTTTGTAGAAGAGTTATTTACTAACATCTTCAGCACAATGCTCTGTTACCGGCCTACGAAACACCGAAGTCGAGTTCTATCGCACTTTTTTGATTTATTTTCAATATTATACCGTGTATCACTATATAACGATTCTTTAAAACACAAAATATTATGAAAATTGTTCTGCTAGTATCTCACTGATGAATGTCTAATCTTATGATTCTCCTTTATCTGACAGATACAACGCCTTGGATTCAGTCTTCGCATATCATCTAGACTGTGTACTGGGGTTGGGCAAAGTACTCCCAGCAATAGGTGCGTACAATTTTCTACCGAATGTACAATTCGGTTTTCCTAGCCTAGGTTGATTATTTTCAGGCCTAGGATTGTATAAAATCGCAGTGACCCTGTCAGAAGTTTTGCTACCCAGAGCCACCAAAAGTACCCTAGAGGTATACGCATGGATGCCAAGGTGCCAACTGCATTTTCTTGAATTTGTGTTCCTTAATCCAGGAGTGGAAATCAGCTCACGAGTGCAACTAAAGGACAAGCTCCGCCTACCGATGTCTCAGAAATTCATGAGTACGGTTTCTCGTTTGACGAATACCATCAACAGATTTTTGGAACAATGCAACAACAACTAAGGTAATCTTCAATGTAAACAATATTCCTTATTTTGCCTCAACTATGCTATTTGAAAATTCATCCTTCTCCTACTTAGTACGTCTGACTCGCATAAGGCGTGCTTCAGAAGTACTGTGGACTAGTTCCCAGTTCAAAATTGATGGCAATAAAAATCTCATAAGCTAAGATAAGGCATCTGATTTTTCTGTTGCTAACGAAGAGTAGCACAGAGGGGACGATACAGTATTTTGGCGAGCTGGCTGTCGCGCGTGACGCGCGTAACGTACAGAAAACTGTGTGAGCTAATTGGAGGGCCTATCTACTGCATGGACTCGGATGTGCAGAGAGCCTTGAATGAATTGTAAGATCAGAATATATGATGTATCGTCAGCGCATTGTCGCATTTCTTTGTACTTGCACAGCAGTTAGTATCGACCTCGACGGGTTATGCACACTTTGTCTCAATTCTTCCGTACACTCGCAGGGAGGCTTTCAACTTCATCTTGGGAAGCGTTGATTCTTCCTTCACCGTGGCGGAAATGACTGACCAGAAGACATCACAGAAAGCAAGAATGCTACTCCCGAACCCTGTCTATCGAATGTTGGCAACCTACTATTCACCCGACGATCCCTTCTTATTGCGACAGTCGAAACCTGGGTTCGTTGACAAACCTTATTCCTACACTCCCTTTATTTCATACGTGCCAAGCTCCAAACGGAGTATTTACCGCGAGAATGGAGGTGTGGCCTTTCTTCAGCAGAGTTTATACTCATTACCTTAATTTCAATACCATTCTTTAGGTGTCAGCACAGTATATGACTTATATGAACGCCTCCTCAAAGCGGCAGTGAACTTTGAAACATCGAAAAGACATTATCGTGAGGACGAAAGAGACTGACCGATGAGAATATGAGTAATCATCATTTTTTTAAGGGATGAGTTCTTGATAATTTTCAAATCTGATCAATGACCATTTTCGATAGTTTTATATACAAAGAGTGAGTTGACGAAGTTATTGTTACTTTTCTATCATATTGAACAAGACGGTCCTCGAAGACCCGCTAATGCAGGAAGTACTGGAAGTATCATGTGCTGCCTTGATCCTTCATGAGTATTGAGAGGAGGATGGGACT
>LUCW03000375.1:72500-80234 GCA_001586965.3 Sphaeroforma sirkka | reverse complement strand
ATCTATCTACCGTTTTGATTTAAATTCATTACAGATTCAAGAGTCCACTCATACCCTTCCCGCGCCACGCTCTCCGTTGCATTCCGACATGCTACCTTGCGGACATATGTATGCGTATATATGTGGATGACTCGCTTTAGCAACGGCTTTCTCTGAACGTATCTCAGCTAGTGCAGTCTTAACGTCGCTCTCATCCCTTACACCCCGACACACAAAGGCTTGAAATCGACATTTTTTGTAGTTGACCACCTCTCCTCGTTTCATATCGAGTGGAGGTGTTTTGTCCGACAACGAAGCCTCGCGCATTTTGTTCGGTCTGTTGTGCTGCACTACATTATCTCGGCGAGTAGTCCGTAATCGGGACTTGGCCTTCTGTCGTACTGCCGCTAAAGCGCTAAATCTTCGAACATACATTAAATATAATACACTGACCAGTCACAAAAGTAGATGTGAAATTCAAGTCAGCAGTGTCTGTCAGACTGTCATCTGTCAGGCTATGTACATATGTATTTTTTTATGGCGCTCTCCCAACACTCTCTCCCTCTGTGTGTGAAAGAGAATGAGAAGGTCTGCGGCTCTGCGCTAAAAAATCACGTCGTATAATAATTCATATAATATATATATATAAATATATATATATATATATGAAAAATATTAGAGAGACAAGCTTCGCGAGACTCGAGAGGCTCGCCTCGCTCGAGACCCAAATCCGAGCCGTTTCTTTTTTTTACAAAACAAATGTTATTTAGCCGCTTGTGAGTTGAGACGCGTGAATCGTGATGACAGGCGTCACCGCGTCAGTGGCGTCTGGCAAACTGAGCCTCGGGAGCCGGGTGGTCGACGTCGTCTGCTGAGTGCTGACTGCTCAGTGCTTTATTTAACTGCTGACTGCTCAGTGCTCACTGCTGTTTATTTTAGAATATACTCTTCTTCGGTTATATAAATATGTACTCAAATTTCTCACTGCGCTGGGTAAATTCCCCCGCAACGTTGTGGTAGTTCACTTTTCAAGAAATACGTGTAACGTAAACTGTAAAAGTGGGATGTAAAGTGCCTGACCTTTAAACCAAACAATTGGACTGAAAAGGCACCTATCACTGCACATGTGAAGCCAAATTTCTACCAATATCACATATAGATCCAACCCAAAGTAAACGTTAAGACTTGAAAATAAACATAAAGGCGACACGTTAATATTGAGCAATTTTGTTTATCTGCAACTGACTCAACGACGTTTCCTATTCGCCAGGAAGAAATCACCAACGTGAGAAGCTATGTATTTATCAGTAGTTCAGTACAGTACATATATATCGATAATCAACCTGAGGAGAAAAATGTCAAGGAACAATTCAGATTGAGATAATGTACATATAAATACTACTATATATTAATATAATTAAGTCCCGCACATCTCGCAGTAGGGAAAGAGTGCGTTTAGTGTGGCTGGTGAGACCGACCAATAACTATACTTTAACACGTAAATAATATAGAGCTTATATTTAAGTAAAAATGGATAGCACGAGGTCTGGTAGCGAGGACACTCGCCCTTTGTTGGTATCACAAGGTTCACTGGTTTCGGAGGATCGCTATTCGAGCGAGAACATCCATTTATACAAATCTGGTGGCAGTGGGCAGATAGCGACCAGTGTGAATTTAATTAAGATTGGCCTGGGAACCGGTGTGTTGACACTTGGATTCGGTGCTCATGTTGCGGGAGTCGTCGGCTGCGTAAGTTATTATACTGATTCGTGTACACACCTATGTTTTTACAAGATAAGTAAGTCGAGATAAATTGCACATAAAATTGGAGATAAAAGATCACGCAATCAGACTTTAGTCGAACGATCACAACGTAGACAATACCAACATTCTAACGTCAAAATTCACAGATCACGTGTGTTCAATTTGTAGTCACGTTCTTGTTTTACGGATGATATATATAAAACCATAAATGTAGATATATATATATATATATATATGTGTGTGTGTGTGTGTGTGTGTGTGTGTGTGTGTACACGTGTGTGTGTGTGTGTGTTGGGTGTATCTATATATATATATCTAATATTGGGACAGTTCCACCTATCTCCTCGGTCAGCGCAATATATATATATATATATATATGTGTGTGTATTTATTCGTAATTTAGGTTTTAAGTATTTATGTATCTATATGTATTATATATAAGTTTATATATATATATATATATGTGTGTGTGTGTGTGTGTGTGTGTAATATACATATATATACATATACCTGAAAGATATTTGCATAATTGAGTTTGCGATTTACAATATATGTGTTTGTATGTCTTGCTCTTGGTGAACTAAATCATAAGTGACACCTCTCACGAATAATAGTTTCCTCCTTGTGTTAGATGTGAGGTGACAAAAATATATGTGTGATTGTTTAATATGTTCTCGTGCACAGAAGCTACTACTCTGATGCACACTAGGATAAGTTTACTTCATTTGATCTCGGTGAATTTTAGTTGTGCATCTCATGTCGAATGTGATAAATATAATTGTGATTGCTTTTCTCTCTTGACATTGTTATATATTTTTGCCATGTTAGAATGTCTAAAAATACGCCACGTAGCTTGATTAAAATTATCCTTTCATACTATCTTTGTTCTGTATAAACTCGCTTGATTACGTACATTAAGTTGGACAATGAAAGTGCAGTGTATGAGATCGTGGATATAAAATCAAATTATGTAAGATGTTCAGACAACCGTGTTTGTTTACGTCAACATGGCGATGATAGAGTTTCGTTGCACCCCAGCTAATAGCTCTTTTCTATTCTACTCTGCTCACTTCAGGCTGCAATCTTAGCTTTAGTGGCGGCGCTGAATGTGTGGTCAATATATCTTCTAGTACAATGTGAAAAGACCATTGCGCCCCGTTTAAATCCCCATGAGAGGAATCCGCGTGGCAAGTACTCGCAGATTGCGTACGAGGCCTTTGGCAATTATGGTGTTTGGTTGACAGACTTCTTCGTTGTGCTCACACTCATGGGTGCGGCCACTGCTTACTTCGTCTTTGTGGAGACGACTATGGTACACGTCGTGCCTGGGTATCCCGCCTGGTAAGTCATCATACGACATTGCATATAAAAATATATCTGTCTCTATCTCGATTAATATTTATATATATATATGTGTGTGTGGGTATGTATAGGGGTATATGTGTGTGTGGGTATGTATAGGGGATGTGTGTGTGTGTGTAATGTAGATAGTGTATATTATATGTATTGTGTATGTACGCAGCAATGTCATTGGTGGCTGTTCTGTGATCTACTGTTTGCACAGATAGCTGTAAGAATATGTCGCGTTTACTTTTAATCAGCCGTCTTCGAGCTACATTCCGCGTGGTACTCTATTTGGCCTACTTAATTTGTATGAAAATCAAGTTATAGCAGTCTAGAGGAATTTCAAGAAACCCCTTCAATTCTACGGGTAGATAATCCGGTTACATGCGTTTCGAGAGGACAGTGGGTATCTGAGAGTATTTCCAACCAGACTATCACTAGTGAATACGAAGTCGGCTAACGCATGCCTTTGCTCGTTTGTCTACTTTGATCAGGTTCTGGGTGATGGTATCCTATCCCGTGTGTATTTTGCTTGTGCTCCCCGACGATCTGCGCTACTTGGCACCCGTCTCCATTGTGGCCATTTTCTCCACCGTCATTGGAATGTGTGCCGTGTTCGCCTACGGAGCTACACAACAAACCTTCCAGATCCCGGAAGACGCCTGGTTCAGGCCGAAGGGCTTGCCCCAGTGTTTTGGTCTGTGTGTCTACACTTTCGGACATCCGGTGATCATTTTCCCCATTTACGACCAGGTATGTCTACCGACGCTACGGTGCTGAGGCATGGTTTGAATTCTATCTAAGTTAGTAAGTATGCCCGTGTCTATGTATTGTACAATTTACTTTGCAAGCTGTGCTTGTTATATAGCGACTCGTAGTACCGCGGTTTGGAAAAGGGTTGTTCCAAGGTCACTCCAAACAAGAAATGTTCTTTCAGCCAGATCTCAATAACACCTACAACTGAGGAGCCTCTCATTACTAACCCTAATCCTGCTTCAAATACTGATCTTTTCTATCATTTTTCGCTCCAGATGAAGGACCGAACGATCAAGTTCATGCCCACCGTGAGTGTATCTCTGTCGATGCTGGTGGTGTGCTTCGCCTTTGTGGGTCTTTTGTCGGTCGGGTTCTTTGAAAGTGTGGGTGTGATGCAGAACTCTATTGCACAGCTCCCCTCAGGATCGGTAGCGTCTAAGATCGTGCAGACGGCTATGAGTATAGTTATTCTGCTGTCGTACCCGCTGACCATGTTTGTTGTGAACAAGGTAAGGCTTACTTTGTTGCTTGTAGATATTCAATGATTGCGTATAGTTATGTGCATGTGTGGCATGCCTGATCGCAGATCTCGCGACCTGGGAATGGGCTGTGCACGGCTGAAGTAGTGCACTTTGGGCAACATATTCTCGCAGTCTGGTTATATTCCACACGTACAATGAATGCAGCTGAGAAAGCGCCCAATCTCTCAGCCGCGATGGATAGACACATTATGCGAAATTTCCCGACCAAACAAAGCCGCCCTATTGAGAAGTTGGACAATTTTGGCTGGCGAAATCTGCCCGCAAACTAGCCTGATATGTTATTCTAATGATTCTTTTTCGCACATTTTCAGATGGTTTTCCAATACGTCAGTGTTTGGGTAGGGACCGCTAATCCCAAGCTAGACTATTTCGTGAGGATAGGTATGTAGCAGTCTTCGTACCTATTTTCATTTGGACACAACCTGTCGGTCTACATTGTCTGTATACGATCAGTTGTGGTGCATGTATATAATGCATTTATTCTTGTGCACGTATTGCAATTGTTCATGCCAAGGTTGCATGCTGCAACGCCCCTGCACATACCCACCTCGTTGGGGTGTGCTGTCACGCCCAACCTGTATGCATTGTCTACACACGGCATATTAAGGCGCACAAGGGCTATTCTTCCCCATACATGGCAAGTCGCTTTCAATAATTTTTTGTTTTTTTTTTGGGTTTTGTTTTCAGTACTCGTTTCAGTTGCTGCCACCGGAGCGCTCATATTCCCTCACCTTGCGGATGTGGTGACCATTCTCGGATGCTTTACGATAACCTACTTGTGTTTCGTAAACCCCATGGGTTTCTACTACACGTTGCACAAAGATACACTGTCGGGGATACAGAAGGCCTTGCTTGGCTTTGGAGGGGTGCTTGGATTGTGCACGATTGTTTACACCACTCACTCAGCTGTCGTAGCGATGCTGAACCGGAAAGTTTAGGATAGACAGTAGTCCACACACACTGCTTTGTAAATGGATGTGTATAAACTAATTTAGATGTACAAATAAAGGCTTAGGAATGTCATGTCGCCGCTCGACCCGAGCAGGCCGTTGTGGGTGATGCATCCACTAGTAAATTTGTTTGCGATGGAGATGTTTTGTTTGCAGATACCCATGTTCAATCGTCACAAATTCATCATCATATCTTACTTGGCACATATCTGGCGAGTAAATTCTCGACTTAATGTTGCGCTGATGTCAATCTTATTCGCTGAGGTACAGACCTCTTGTATATCGAAATGTCAGCCCTGGGCTCAGTATGTAATTATGTGTATCCACAGCAGTACTGTGCACCTTCTGTGGCTCCAGCACATATATACACAAAATATACAACTGTTATTCGTACCTGTTGGTTTCTGGAAGATACTCCAATACCAAGCCCCTCTTGATGTACTTAAGCCTTAAGTATTCGAGACAATCATTCCAAGGTCCCCTGTAAGAATTCGTCCTTGAATGCTACTTTCAGGGCACTGTCACGCTAGGTAATGCGCGCTACTGAAGTTTATCTGCTTGTGCTCTGCTGGCTTTGCAAAGATATTCGGCCTCAATATCCTATTCTAACAAGTTGTATAGTTAACACATATTTGTAAATTCAGCATATGTCTATCTAAGTGGAAATTTTGCTAACTCTTTACACAGAGTTTTAATATGAGGTCGCCAAGCAACTGCATCTATACTCTTGGAGTGCGCGCGGTTATCGCCAGAAAGCCAGATGATAGCTTGGCCAGTTCATTGTGTTAGACGACACGAGTCACATTCGAGGCTGCATTCTGATTCAAAGAGAAGTGTACTGGATCGTGGTTGTAGACGATTTCTACACCACTTCGCTATGCCAGCGCTGCAAGTCTGTGTGTGCAACGCATAGAGTCGCGCCCAAGCACGGCATACCTTGCTATTTGTATTTCTGTAATTGTTGAAAGCGATTTAGTTTTAACTAGGTAACTAATTACCGTTGATATTCAAGCGTACAGGCTATACAGGGTTGAATTTCAGTATTGACTAAAATATCATACGCATATCAAAACGATCGATGACAGCCAACTTAGTGCAAGCAGCAAGCAGCATCGCGTCAGCTGATTATCACCAGACCCTAACACCGATTTGAAAGAATCTCTAGAAGCCCTTCTCACGCTCAGATAGATGCTCACCTGTGTTGTACATTGTGGTAGAGTACATGCTATTGTTTGCCATTGTTTGCGAGTATCAACTATGGTAGCCCCTGATGAATCAGACTTTCGAAATAGACTTGTACATCGTTATCGTCGAATTAAGGACAAGCCAGAACTCGGCCAGGTGTATGTATGCAGGCTAGTGTGATATGCGATATTCAGCTTCCAGTCTTTCTCGCCTTGTGTTGGCCTATGAGTATCCTATCTACAACTGGACTTGCATGTCTATCCCGAACGCAGTCCGAAGAAGCACAACTGTTGCCCCTTGGTAAACACGCATCTTGCCATGTTTTCATAGCGTCTATATTATGTGCTTCACCCAACTCTCTGTTGTAAATCGCTCTGAATGTGCATACATACGCTCCATTAGCTCCCTATTATCCCTTGGTAAATACTCGTCCTGCTATGATTTTCAGGGCGTCTCTATTCTTGAACTACGTATCACATGTAGGACACACACACTCTTTCGTAGTATGGTCTTTCACTATCCGGGACAGCCAGCACTTGATTAGTTGACCGCCACCTTTCTTCTCGTACTTGTATAGTATGGTGCGACATGAATTGCAGAATATTGATATAACTCGACGTGCTCGCATCTCGGGTTCAAAGCACGCTCTGGGTTGACTGTCTATGGATATGTCTATGTATATATTTAATTGTATACATAATTTTGTATAGAAGTATGTATATAAATATTTACCATGTATTTACGATTTTGTAATTTGTATGGTGGGCCCGTGGGGTGACTGGCGTCTAGGAATATAATCGCTTTATTTATTTATTTATTAATTTTCTTTTTTTTTAAACCAAAGTTGTTGTTGTCGGGTGTCACTAAGTACATATATAGAAGTATGTAGTGTCATCAAATTTCGACACTTAAAAGTTGCCGATTGCCGACTGCGAGTGCCGACTGGCGGGCGAGACTCAAGTTCTCAACTCCCCTTCTGCTGAGAGTGTTCTTT
Source organism: Sphaeroforma sirkka (assembly GCA_001586965.3). NCBI lineage: Eukaryota > Ichthyosporea > Ichthyophonida > Sphaeroforma > Sphaeroforma sirkka. The sequence continues at coordinate 72,720 of LUCW03000375.1, read as the reverse complement.
CTGAGTTCCCTGTTGATATCACAATTACATCGAGGCATCGTGAAGCTTTGGATGGCAATACAATATATGTGTATGGGCATGTAACCAACTGGTATAGTAGTATTAGGAGAAATAAGACATGTATGCGTATATACAGACATATGTGTGGAGGTGAGGAGGTATGTACTTTCAATTCGGATGGCCGCAGAGCTATAGCACCGGCGATAGAGGTGAGGTACAG
>LUCW03000375.1:57500-67500 GCA_001586965.3 Sphaeroforma sirkka | reverse complement strand
CATCCTACCTATGGGCCATGCACATTTTATTCCAGGCGGAGAAATCATGGATTTTGCTTTTCACAAGACTGCTGCGTGTTCAACAATTGCTCAGGCAAGTTCTAGTCTTTTCTGCTATTGTGGTGTTTTTCCCTTTTTGCTTTTGTTTCTTTTCTTTATTCCGGTCGAAAATATCTGAAGCAAAAGCACAAATGCAGAGTCTATAAAGTGTATGCTAATTCTTCGCTCCCGAATTCCCATTCATTGCTGATCACCCACAGTCGCAATCAGACTGTGCACTGCTTATCGGCGAAGACAGATTGCATCTCCACATCGAAGGTAGGTCTTAGTGATAAAGTCCATATCTCCTGGTTGCCAAGTATAGTGTGCTCCTTCCAATTGTGGAGTTGAGGCGTGGACCTGCAGCAGTATATTTTTGTATGAATCGGGAAGGATGTAGCACGCGTAGATTGTTACGTGCTCCAAGTCTTTGTTGTGAACTGTGTTAGACTGTGCGCTGGTAAAGTCATGGTGGTGGTTCTAGAGTTTATATATATTACACAAACTTTAAATCGAGCAAGTCGCAGGTAGCTAACGAATATAGCTACAATCTCCTCAGGTCTTGGTGGCAAAGATGGATCCTGGGTGCAAGGCTCTTTGGATAAATTGTGCGAACTACATTGGAATGTCATACAGGTCGATATGACTTATATAGGCGAGAACTGGCCCATTCAGGTAGTCTTACTTTGTGTATTGCCTATCCTAATTGCGGGGTTCGTGTCCAGACGCTCACAACCGAGCACAATTAGTTTATATAAAGTAAAACAGCATTACAACGCTAATAGATCAGTGTAGTCAACACCCCATAGAAGTGCACACCAAATCAACCCTTATTTTTGCATAGTTCTTTACAACCCCTCTCGTTTGGTTTTCTAGTACGCCAGCATCAACGCTGCTAAAACACACCTGGCCGTCGCGGGCAAGAAGGGATTTGCTGTTTATGATCGCAGCAGAGAAAAGTGGAATTTCTTTCGCAATCGGCGCATGGAGCAGAGCTTTTCAGTGCGGGGCGGCTTGTCGTGGTTTGGCTCGTTGCTGATTGTGCCTTCGACAGCTGGTGGTCGCTCAGAGGTATGTGCTCTTATGTCAGTGGTACACCCTTTTGGGATATCTCGTAGAAGCACGTGCTTTACGTGTATCGCTTTGAAATATTCCTACATTCTAATATATTGTTCAGAGGTACGTGCTCTTGGGGCAGAGGTACACCCTTTTAGGATATCTCATGGAAGTACATGCTTTTAGTGTATGCATTTGGCGGCAGTTGCTGTCCAATCGCTACATGGCCAAATCACCGTCGACCAGCTGCATACACGAATAGATCGCAACACTAATCTCCAAACAGTATCGCTGATTTTTATTGACTGCCATTTCCACCCCTCAATGTTTTGGTTGTATGCAGATACGACTATACGATTGCCAAAAAGTTCTGGAAGAGTCTTCGATAGTCGCCCGTTTGGAATCGTTCTGTCCCATCTCGCTGCTCAATAGTTTTGAGAACTACATTGTCGCTTTTACCACCGATAGGTATGTATGTACACTTGTTCGGACGTTAACAATGCGAGAGAAGGCACTTGCTCTGGTTAGTAAGTAGTTGTATATTAGAAGTCGTTGCTCGTCATCGATAAACATACTAACGAGATTCAACAAATTTATCGCTTTCGTAGGTATATCAGTTTATATCGAATCTGTAAGGAGGCAAAAGGTGAGAGTATTCGTCTTATTTTAATCGTTTCAATTTCAAATTCGGTGGCATGTCATATGTATGTAAAGTAATATCCAGTGTTTGGCTAATATATGTTAAATCGGCCAAAGGAAGTCGCTACTCCTGGCAAGCCGAAAGGTTTCGCAATCGGATTCTCATCATTCAAACTCTTTGCATTGCATCTGTTTTCCTACGCAACTATTGCAGACTATACGATAGAGATCGTACTAACTGAGAGTGTTACGCAATGGATCCCTTATCCCCTCGGTGTCTCATATATCGCACTCTCGCTTGTAGGTCGCGACGAAGGTATGTCATCTAGTACATAATTTGGCACAAATCTGAGCGTACATGAAAAGCTCTCATGTATCCCAAGGTTGGTACCTATACGCCGTACAATGCAAACGTTCCAGTTGACTCCTATTAGTTCTAAAATGTCTCGTAGAAGCCATGGCATCCCATCCAGTACTGAATTTTTGCTGAAATGCTATTGCAGATGAAGATGGGCTGTCCCATCGGAAACGCATCGGCCGGACTGCCACCAATCAAAGAGTGCGATCAGTCCTGATTGTCGTACATGGCGAGCTGCACCTGTTGCCCTTGGACCTTACTCCGGGCGCTGAGTCTGTAAGTCAGTGATTGGCCCATTCAGTATCACAAACCAATCGAATTTTGTTTTTGCTATGTTTTGCTATTGTATTGGTCAGCATGAATTGTATGACTTACAACTTCCGATTGATATCTTCCCTTTTTTCTTTTTCTTTTTCAAAGCTTGCCGTTAATGAGCACTGTCTACTGTCTAGTGGAGTGGAAGGGGTTTGGCTTCCCTCCCGGAGCGAATTTGTTCCTGCCGGATTGCCGGCGTCTATTTATATGTATACGAAAGAAGGCCAAATGAAGGTAAGTTTGATAGCTTCGAACCGGGATTGAATTGAAACATTGACGCCGTTTCCGTATTGCGCTCCTGTTTGTGAATACAGCCGATGATATGCGTATGCGTAAGTGTGTATGTAAACACGTGTACTGATATGTGTAGTGTTTTCAGTATTATGAACTATTGCGTATTAACTATAGAATTCCTCGCGAGAGCATGTTTCTGAATACTCATGGCATTGTGCATCTTAAGATCGATGAGTGTTTCCTGTTTTTTTTTTTTGACATTGCTCGATTCTTCTTCTCCGCTCTAGGCATGGATGCCAACCGAAGGGGCCAAGAAGAGCGTCACAAAAAGGCTCATGCTCAAATTTAGAACCGATTTCTACCCTGTCGGTATGCTACAATTCATAAATTGTTCCTCGAATGAAAATTTGTCGGCAAACTTTAGATTTCGACGTACGTGCGTCAGCGAAGGCCTCTCACCATGCCAGTATTTCATTCGTGAACTAAATCCGACGCACTATTTTCTTCGCTCTCGAACCCGACAGTAATATACCAAAACAAAGCCATCATCCTGGGGATAGAATCTGATACCTCCTACGAATCAAATTCGCATATGAGTAGTTTTCAATACTCCACCTTTGAGCACAAGGTTGGTACTTCACCACGTTTGCTTTGCTCGTCGTATATGCGTTCGTGCCCCAATGATGTTTACATTGAGCACTTTCGAAACTACGTGGAATGCGATATGCTGCACCGGCTAGACCTTTGTGTGACATGGCTTGGTATGCATACACTGTTTACTGCAGAATGTTTACTCTACGTCTTCGATGCATACACTGTTTACTGCAGAATGTTTACTCAACGTCTTCGGACTTTTCTGTCCCATGGAATCATGCATACATGCGCAAAATATGGCGCTCATCATACTTTTATACCGTTTCAATTCACATACCGTTTCAAGCTGTATATTGTGCAACGTAAGTCGCTCTTATACCTTTGTATACTAATTGTCCTATTTGGGGTATTGCCGACAGACTCAAATGTATCTTCATCATATCCTCGTCCGCCTGCTGGAATTCAGGTACGCTTTTTTTTTTTGGTCCACTGGATTTTAATTTGAAACCTTGTCTATCTTAATGATTTAAGCTCATCTGGTCGAGATCTGCACTCGCCGAATCTCTCATTTTTACTTCTTTCTTTAAACCCGTCCCTTCAGAATGAACCGATCCTATGTATCTCATTGTTCTCGAATTTATAACAGACTGCACGGCGATGCCTACCGCGTTGCTCAGCAGTGCTATGCGATGCCGTATTTCTCTCATGCGATGGAGCTCATGCTGCACAACGTGCTTGAAGATGAACACTCCAGCGATCTTGCAGTTTCCGAGTGTAAGTGTATCTCTACTGCGTGGCAATTGAGTCTCTCGTGGATGAAAGTTTTGCATTGATTTTTGCTTCTCTTGTTTGCTGAGAACAAACGGTAGGTTTGATCATGTGATATCGTCCTATTCCCCAAGCGCACATTGCACCCTACATGTATACTCTCTAATCTCGACCTTTGAATACTCCGCAGATGAGCTATTGCCATTGGTCATTGACTTCGTCATGAAATTCCCTGAGTACCTGGAGGTCATTGCGCATTGTGCACGCAAGACGGAAGTAGCTCTATGGAGTTTCCTATTCTCACGCGTTGGTAATCCGAAACGACTTTTCGAGGTGTGTGTCCTTGATTACCAGTCGGGTCATTTCACTTTAGAGCGGTTTCGAATCACACTTGACTTCTGATGAGTTTATGTATACTGTACATGTCACATTTCTCCGGAGCTGAACATTCGCCGCAATACCTTTCACAGGCTTGCATTGACGAGGGGCGATTACACACTGCATCCTCATATTTAGTTATTCTGCAAACTTTAGAGCCGCCGGTGGCTAGTTGCAAGGTGAGTCTACCTTTGGTTGCATTTGGCTTTCTCTGTACGCTTAAGATTGACTGGCAACTATACATGAATATTTACTGAAGCAATGGAACCAGACTTTCTGCAACAGTTGTTCTGGTAGCATTTTGAAGATATACTAGTTTCTTCGTAAAGGTTGTTCTCTGATCCTTGGTTTCTATTGTTCATTGTATATCTTCACCTGGGATGACTTTGGCATTGTGTGTGTTGCGATAGATCTCACATCCAACCGTTACTAACTGGCAAACCTATTTTTCTCACTGTTGGACATGTGCACTTATTCCGCTCACCTGTTGTTTTTGTCTCTTAGTATGCAACCCGATTACTGGACGCCGCTTTGGATAGCGACCATTGGGAACTGTCGAAGGAGCTGATGCGATTCTTATCGTCTATTGCACATGACACCCAATTCCGCGGAGACATCCCCGGATCTATCACATCCATGCCACGCCGAACCACCGTGCGATCCAACTCGCAGAATGACCCACGCCCACTCGAGAGGGATGAACCAACCTCATCCAACACTAGCGCAACGTCACGCCAAGCATCCGTGATTACTGATATGACGCTGGAGGCGAAGGTTGAGACTGTGGACAAGTCCGTTAGTAAAAATGTAGAGACGGGTACAAGCATGGACGATCTGATGGCCAGTACCGAGTCGATATCGCAGGATGTGCAGGGCGATGGTGTGCGGAGTGTGGGGACGCAGACCAACCTCATCAGATCAGCGGATAGAGTATGTCGCCCGTAAAGATTGCAAGCCTTTCTGTGCCTCGATTTGTTGAGTATATTGTGAACAGTGCTCAGCTTTTTTTTTTTCAGCCCTACACATCCCTCATTCTAGTACTTGTGGAAGTAGACTAACGGAATTCGTATCAGCGTAATGCAAAAAAAAATGGAGCGCAGATGTGTTGAACTTCGTCGAAAGCAACGCCGCCCTCGCTGACGGGTATCATTGTCCACATTTGGCTGATACTATGCTCCTCCCTTTGTGTTTTCTATCAGTTCTACACCAACGTACTGATGTCGCAACACGCTCGGAAATTAATGCGTAATTACGAGGTGAGGGCCCTTCTGGTGTTCGCCCGGAATCTTGCGTTTCCGTTGAGGAGGTGGTTGTGGATTGAAAGGTAAGTTTGCTCCTCATATTCTTCCGTGTGATACTCTATACCGGCTTTAATACTCGTGCAAAGCTTTCGTTAAGGGCACTTAACTCAGATGTCCCTTCCTAGATACAAGTGTAGTAGAGTCTTGTCGCCTTAGTTTCCGTGATATCGGCTAATTAACTCGTGCATTCTACATCACTTACTAGGCATCGCGATGCGCTCGTATCCGATTTTCCGGCGGCTTTTCATAACCTTCACGACCAATTCGACTGGCCGCTGCCCGGCACCCGGCGGCGATCCGGTGGAGGATCCATTCTCCCGTTTCTCCCTACAAGTATAAAATCACATCCGTCCTCTCGGAGCACCACCCCAGAACCATTCACGAATACGCAAACGCAAGGCAAAGTTACTGATGTCACGGAGGCTGATCAAGTGTCACGATCTCAAACGCCTTCGACTAATGCCGACAATGCTGTCATAAGCTTAGTGGGAGCAGTGAAAAAGCTGCGATTACGGGAGTCGTCCGATCCTCGCGAGCCTGGTTCGGTTGTTGCGTTCGATGTGTTGACAGAGGCTCGTGCGACGACTAAGGCTCGGTCGGTGCAGAGGGCGAAGTCTATCAACGCAATGACTGGTTTGGGTGCGAATTCGGGCCATCATGTGTTGGACGACGAGAGCTGGAGAACCTTGAGGTGGGATCTCGCTGCACGCGTGCTTATATGGGCATTGCACTTGAGCTTAGAAATTACAGTTATGTTCTGTCACCACGTCGATGCACATCTGTAGTTTTCAAATGCACTGTCGATGAGAAACGGATGCTGTAGCGTTAACCATAACGAAATCATATTGCCTAGTATTAAGTCTTCAGTGCTCACTTGCTAACCTGGTGTATGTCTGTTGTATTTCCATCACAAGTGGACGGCGCGCTTCTAATGCTGGAACTGCAGCAATCCAGAGATCACGGTCAATGGCGCCTCAAAGCATAAAGATTTCTGATGACGACGCCAAAAGAGGATTAAGGTACGGCTATCGAATATACCTAAAGCCTAATTTAGTTTACTTTTTTTTCCTGCCTCGTCAATTTTATGTTGTATGCTCGCTCGACGGACATCGTGGTATAAATAGCAGCGCCACTAACCCTATCAGCGAATTGGTGTGCAGGCATCTGCTTGATCTGTGTTTGGTTGCTGGCTGCCATGACTGGGCGGCGCTGGCTGCTTTAGCACTGCAGGATCGGCTGGGATTACATGCCGTGTTCTGTGCGTGCGCGCGTGATGGACGCTACCCAGGTGGCATAACCAGCTTTTTCGACAAGATGATGGAGACGACGACATCGGGGACTGGGTGAGTTCTGTCGCCAGAGTGTTGCTCTGTTACTTTTTCTTCTTTTTGTCCGTCAAGAGGTCTATATAGCTTCTTGTCTAGTATTGACGAAAACTGTGGCATTTCTTTTTCTCCTTTCGAAGTAGGATCTGCTATGCAACTTTTCTTCAAACGGTCTTGAATCGGTACAACGTCGCAATCAGTCATCGAAAATCGATTGGCGGAGCGGATCCTCTCTGAATTCGCGAGCGATAGCGTTGTGAATTTCAATTGGAGAAGCCTTTGATTTATTCACGTCTCGGTGCCAGTTAGACGTCAGTGACCTTTGTAGCTGCATACTCGCAGAGCTATTGAGCTGGGGCAAAGAAAACCATTTCGGTCGCGCGTCGTGAGTTTGCGTACTGTTGTGCGGGTGATGTCTTCGTCTGGTAAACTATGTGTCGGTGTATCATACCCGATAGGGGGGGCGAAATTGTACTTCCATCAAGCGGCTGTGGCAAAATTGTACCGTTTTTGGTACTTACTTTGATGCTTACTTTGATGCTTACTCTTTCGAAATGAGATCTATATCGCTGAAAGTCCATTTTAACTCCACGAAATAGTGTATTGGTGCTGTCGATGCGGCTGTTTGCAGTATTTGAGCGAAGGTTTCACAGTGAACCTCTTGCGGAGGAAGGTCACCCATCCGACCACGCGAACGCTTATGATACGATGAGACGATTGAACCTCGGTTGCGAACACACTTTTGTCCAAATTACGGTGTGCACTTCCCAAACATAACTCCAATGGCTGCTTGAGAATAGTACAATTCGCCGCGAGGTTCATTCAAAATCCATTAATTCGAGAAGCTTGTCAGATTCCCTGACCGTGAATATATGCGCGTTGAATTTGGCGTATCACAAGAGAACTGATTCTTTTGATATCAAGTCCTGAGCACTTCTGCTTCACGGGCTGAAACGAATACGTTTACTCTGGTCGCCATCTACGCTGCTATGACAACCGGTCAATTGTGCCGCACCATGCGTCAAACGTTCTGTTGCCAAATGTTCAAAGAGTGTCTTATGCTTGTACAAGCTGAAGCGGCTTAGCCGCATCCGACCGATCGAAACTTCTTCCCCTTCGTTGTGTGTGCAGACGTGCTAGTCGGTGCACAGGTACCGACAGCTTAGTGCTGAGCGCCAGAGAGCGTCTTCCAAAACAACTGCAACGCACATGTTTATCGAGTCATATCAAGAATTAGAACCTAACAACTCATAACTCATATAAATGCGAATGATGATTGGTCAATTTTATGTACCAACCACAGTAGATTATGTTGCCATCGAGGAGAACACAGGCGGTCACAAAGCCTCACGCTATTGACGTAAATCCAATATATAGCTTGGCATAGCAACCGTTGGTGATGTCCCTTCTGTGTGCATCCCTGGCGCCCAGCTTTATTGTGGCCTTTTAAGCCCATAGTAGATCGAAACAAATACGGTTACATCAATACCCACCGCACGCCGCTCAAATCGTATCGTAGATAGTCAAAACTTGTCGGCGCACTCATATTGTTCTAAATCCCCAAATGCGTACTTCCACTGGTAGGAATTCACACCTTGATATTTCCCATGACAAAGTTAATTGCATATCGTTTTCTACTGCATTCGTTCTATAATTTGTTCACCAAGTTGAATATCCAACGATTTCCAGTCATATACTCGGTATTGAATAGTGCTTGTCTTAGTCCTTGCACGGCGCCATGTAGCCCTTTTGCGATCTCGTTCAAAGATCGAGATACGTTGCCGACCCCGCGGAGCAATCGAATCCCTGATTCGTACGTGTCTTTTGATTCTTAATTGCGATATATCATTGCCATCTACACCGGATCGTCTTCAAATTGCCTGAAGATTGAAATGTGGCTTCTACTGCATCCACCACGGTCGTCTCAAATTCGAAATCGGGGATTGCTACCTCCTCAATTTATCTATATTCCACAAGTGATTTGGAGCACTCGCGCATACACCTATATACTGTATCTTTTATGTCTAATTTGGAGCCTGGCGCGCCTCTGTGTGTAAACCATACACAATCTGGGCTTATTCGTTACTGCACTATTTGGTTATGCTAGCTCTTTCGACTCTGGCAATGGATACGCCAGGCCGTCACCACTTCGACCACCGTCGAGTGGTAAGAACCAGAGCCAAACCTTATCTCCCATAATATACTTCCAATTGTTGTACACGCCCAGGTTGAAGGCATTGCTTCGCTTACTACTCACAGTGAAATTCTGTGCAAAATTCTGCTCCACAGTGGTTTTGTTGACGCATATCAGATAGGTGTGGAAAAAGAATAAACCCGTCACCATTATGCCAAATATAGCGCCGATAATCGTCAGAGATAAGGAAATCGGATACGTCCCTCCCTTTGTATCACTAAGATTGCCTGACGTAAACCACTCGATAGTATATGGCAGAGTAGTTCCAAATACCCACCAGCATATGAGAAACATATACAGCAGGAACAAATAGAAGTACTTATAGTTGTGAAAGCCTACGCAGTTGTGTATCCACGGACAGTGGTGGTCGTAGCGGAGAATGCATCTGAGGGATGTTATGAATGCTTCGATTTAGGATGGATATTTAGAAACTACAATCTCACATGCAGAGATCGCTCGAAGCATACAAAATGACTGAAATTCATCAGAAAGATTCTTAACTAAGCATCTAGCTGTTTCGCGTGTACTAACAACATTGATATCCGCAAATAAAGAATTAGGGCTACGATCATTGTAACAACGCAATAGCAGTCTGGTGGTGTATTGGTTTCATAATTGACAAATAAGATGGCAGCAAAGATGATGCATCAAACTCCAGATAGACAGATATACTTACCGTTGACAGATGGAACAATGATGAGCCCTGTCTGGTTTTACCAGTTTCTCAATACGGCACAGTCTCACGCCCCCCCCACGCTCGGCGGTGATTGTTCGCACAGGACAGTGAACGTTGTCGTCA